>VZTR01032477.1:178531-194534 GCA_013400775.1 Chaetops frenatus | reverse complement strand
TCCGTCCGGTGCCGCCCCGAGCCGCGACCCTGCGGGCCCGCAGAGCGCCGGGCGGCCCCGAGGGCGCTGCGGGCGGGCCCCGGGGCCGGCAGGGAGGGGAAGGGGAAGGGGAAGGGGCGGCCGGGCCGAGCGGGGTGAGGCTGCCGGGCAGGACTAGGCCGCTTTGCTCTGTGTCACCGCCGCCTCCCACTGCTCCTCTGCACTGCACAGTCGGCAACGCCGCCAGCGAACCCCCGGCCACAGGCGATCTTTTTATGTAGATGTTTCGGTATCTCCCCCTTACGAGCTGTTGCAGTTGCGCGTAGGGTGTGTATGTGTAATATTGTACCGTGTGTGTGGCCGATGTGCAGCGCTATCTCTACTTTTAATTGTTATATTGACTTGTGCCATCGTGAACTTCGGCAGAAAAATGACTTTGAGGGTTGAGGGAAAAGCCACTTCCTATTCGAGACAGCAGCGAAAGTATTCTAGACTGTTTTCTTTTGTTAAAGCTTATTTAGACTAAACAGAAGAGTGAAATTCTGTTCTTTCCTCTAATTCTTTATTGCCTGTTTGCAGCACACTAAGTATTTACAATATCTATTGGTGGCTTTGTCTTGGAGTTGTACTGACTTATCCTTGCACTAAAGCCGGGAGAAGGTGGGTGTCTGCACTGGAGCAGCTCTGGAGGTGACTTGGTGTGGCCTTTGCTTTGAAACAGGGTAGGTCTGTGTTGTTGGGACATTTCTCAGAGGTAACAGAACCCCTTAGAGAACAGGATTTACTCAGGGTGACTGTATCCTAAATCATATCAAACCCCAAATCACCACATCTTTTTTTCAGGAGGCAGATGTTATCCTATGGCTGGGATTAATTCCTGTCATGGCTTGGACTGAGAGGCCCTTGTGCTTGGGCATTACTTGGGAATGGGAAGAATATATGAACCTTGGGGAATTTAATTACTAAATGTCACAATTTAATATGGTTTAGGAAGGAATTTGCTAGCTTCCTGTAGGGATTTGAAAATGTCATAAATCTGAGTGGAAGGAAGAAGTTCCTCTTTTCCATTTTATGAATAACAAAAAAAAAAAACAAAACGAGGAATTGCTATGAAGGACAGTAGTTTGGAAACAAACCTGTTCTACTGGAGGTACTGGGGTGTAAAATGTAAATAATATTTTTAAATTACTTGCTCACTCCTGGGCATCTAATGAAACCTACTTATGATTGGTTTTCATTTTGCTGTATATTCCTGAAACAGGAGGTAGGTCTTGGTTAATGTTTACCTAAAATGTCTGTGTTTTCCAGGGTGATGATTCCAGAGTGCTCTGATTTGTTGGAATGACAGAAAACTCTTCTGGTTTTGTATAAATTGTCCCAAACTATGAACAGGCATGTGCTACAGGTTGGAGTGTTCTGTAGGAAGAGGAGAGTAGGATAGGTGAGGAAATACAAGTGGATAAGGGGTGGCTGAGAGGAGGGACATGGCAGAAGGTGCTCGAGCTGATGAGGACAGGTAGGTAGTGATTAGTTCAGCTCTGCTGCTGGGGTGTGGTTAGGGAGAACTGAGTTGTGCACATATAAACACAGGAAGTTTAGGAAGCAAAATGGAGTGACCTAATGAAGCAAGATCTGAAACCAGTAGAAGGACAACCAGCACAACGTGGATGTGACTGGAAAGCTGGTGAGGAAAGTCAGAAAGTGAAGGTAGTGTGATATGTGGCTTTGATTTAGAAATAAAGACAAAGGTCTCCTGGAGGAAGGAGGAGTGAAGGCCTGTAAAGCCTTTAGAAGAACCTCCTAGGCCTCAGGATGAGTTAAGGTGTTTTAGATGATTAAGGAATAGATTAAATGCATTTCTTCAAGAACAGCCTGGAAAGGGCTCTGCAGGGCTGGTGAGTCTGAGCCTCAGAGCCTTCAGGCCTCGTGTGCTGCCAGGGAAAGAGTAACTGGAGGTGGGGATAACAAGGAAATGCACAGTGATACTGGACAGCAGCTCACAGACTGCTGGGTGATCAAAGATCTGCTCAGCCAAATTTACTGTCTTGTGCTAAATGGATGCTTTGGTGGAATCCAAGTGGGGGAGGCTGGGGGGGATGACTCTGGAAGAGCTGAGAGATGAGTAAGGAACGAGCCAGCAACAAGCAGTGTTGTCAGACAGGTGTGAAGGCTGCAGCAGGCTCTGAGACTCCTCAGGGTCAGGCTCAGCAGGGTTTTGTAAAGCCAAGCCTGCAAAATGAATAAATAAGCAGAGCAGGGTGGCTGCAGAGCATCATCTTAGAGGGCTGAGATGTTGATGTGGTTTAGCAAGACCTTATTGTCCTTGGTGTGTGAAAGGCAAAGAAGCACAGTGGAATTTAATTGTAGCAGACCTCACAGCTTGCTGTGGACAACAGACCTGTGGGAATTCAGTGCTTGAATGAATTGATAACAGAACTGTTATTACCTTCAGTATGCTGTGATCTTACAGGTGACCATAATTAAGCACTCACAGACTGTTTCTAGTAGCCTGCTGAATTCAGATACCTGTTGAACCACATTGTTCTGTGTGCCTGACAAAAGTCCTTGTCAGGGGAAAAGTGCAATTATGAAATGAAACAATTCTCTCTCTCTCTCCAGCTCCTCCCACTTGCCAATCCTAATGCTGTCTGCTAATTAATATCAAAGTAAATCTGCAGCTTCAACTGTGAGAGCCTTTCCTGCTGCACATCCTTGGAGAATGATGCACAGAACACCTGGCTGCCCAGATGGACTTAAAAATGCCTTTTGCTTCAGAGTAACTAACCAGAGGTTACCTGGCTGTGGTTTGCAGGGAACCTGTAAAAGCTGGGCAGTGCTGAGATTGAAGGTGCTAGTTTTTATCCCAGGTCTCATCCCTGCACAGGAACCGTCCATCAGCTGATGGTGTGAACCACAGCAGTGTCTAATAAACCCTCTGCATGCAGCTTCTGGTCTCTTCTCATAACACACCTGCTTCTTGTTGAGCATAAAGTTATTACATTTCTCAGTGCAAATGATACCCAGTGAAGAGTTAAAGCTGACTGTGTCCTTGAGCTGGAAGGAACTGCACAGGTCTCACAAAGGCTGGTATGAATCTGATATTTACAGTTATGTTATGGTGATAAAGAATGTTACAGCACTGTGCACAGAACAATCTTATCTCAGGGTGTACAGATGTAGCTGATACTTGAAATAAGGCTTCAGTGAGGTTTCTAAATATCTGTGTAGTGCTTGTTGTTTAGAGGAGGAAATGTGGATGTACTGGAATGTCAGTAAGGTCAGCGTTAACTTTATATAAAAAAAAAAGTCTCTAAGGAAGAAGGTGATATATGGGAAATGAATTTGGCTACACTGCTCACTGTAAAATTTCCAGTCTTAATGTAATACAGAAATGAATTGTACAGGCTTTGAAATGAGCATAAATCTGTGCATAGTGAGATCCTCTGGCCAGTGGCCATCCTGCAATAATGCTCTGGGCTCCAGGGCAGCCTCACCTGGGAGAAGGGAGCCAAAACTTGCTTGTAGCTGGCAGACTTTCCTGGAAGAAGGATGGCTCATAGGCCAAGCTCCCAGACTAAACTTCTGCTTTCTGTTAACAGTAAACTCACGGCTGGTTAACTTTGATGTCATAGTGCACAATGCCAGCAGTGGCTGAGATGTGGATATTTTTGTGCAGCTTTCTCAGCCCTGCAGTTCTTGCCCTCCCACCTCTCCCAAGGGCAATCCCCCAGCCCCCCATATTGGAATTATTGTGATTGACATGTCTGGAACAGAGGGTGGAGGCAGAACTTGAGTTGCTACAGATGGGTAATGGCTATCAACACATCAACCCCTTGCATTGACATGAAGCTGATGGTTTAGAATTTTCTGACCCCTGTTGTGCCCTGTTCTTGTCTGGACTTCCTTCTTTCGTCTGCAGTAAATGCTGAGGTGGCCAGTTTTCCAAGGCTGAATTCTCAGCAGGGTTTCTGTGTTTAGTTTGTTGCATTTTTTTTCCTCTTTCAGCACAGAGTCCTTGTAGAATATCACTTTTATTCCAGGATCACAGTACGGTTTGAATTCCTGCTAATCCTTACTGGAATTTGAGTGTTTAAATGTTTATTTGGTTGTTTTAGTGTTGCTTGGGTTTTCATTTGGTTTTTTATTTAAAGGAGTCATCTGTTCTCCAGAAAAGGTTCCTGACCTTTACTAATGGTTTGGAGTATTTCAGAATCTTTTCTCTAATGTGACCCTTGGAATAAATGTAATACCAATGGTTTTTTGTATTGAAATAGCATAGTTAGACTTTTTTACTTAAAGGGCATGATGAAAATGGACATACCTCAGCAAGCAGAAACAGTCTGACAAACAGACAGAGCTGTGTATTTAGCAAGGAAGATCTAGTTGAGACTCACTTCAAATTCAGTTTGTGAGAGAGACTGCACTGAGTTCCCAGTTTGTCCATCATTCTAAAAAAAGTCCTCCTCACTTTCCAGCCTTGGATAGCAGGATGCATTTCCCCCCTGGTTAGAAGAGCACAGCAGTACAACCTTGTTTCCCATACAGTGATATCCAAAGTTCATGTGCTCCGAACCATCAAACTTCCCTGTGTTAGGCAGTACTTGTCGCTCCTTGGGCTCCTGATCTTGGGCACCCAGGCTTCTGCAGATTTCATAGCCACATGAGTGGTTGGCTCCCTGTCTTGGAGTTCATGATGTGGTTGGTTTGGTTGGTGTTTTTAACAGTATAAATTACTGGATATTTCCATCCTCAGAATGCACTGGAGATCTTTGGTGCGTACTGGTGCTCGTGGTGTCTTGTGGCTGTAACACCCAGCTGTTTTCTGTGGAAAACAAGGCGCTTCCTGCTCTCCTCCAGAAGTACTTGCATGTATAAGTCAGCTTTATCAAGCTTCTTTTATACTTCCAGTTACCTCATAGACCCCCAGTCTAGGCCTGTGTGCCATCAAATGGAGCTGAGCTGTGAGTGTGGTGCTGCTACCTCTGCTCAGAAAGCAGGTGGCAGGTGAAGTGTCCTGCAGGAACACGTGCTCTGGGTGCCCAGTTTACTGTGCTGGGACATGGTGGAGAAGAATGTCATGTGTGAAGATGTCCAGGAAACCTGAAGGACTGGATGTTTCCACAGCAGCACATTCTTTTGGAACTCAATATGGAGCAGTGACTTGTCTTTATTTACTGCTGTTGAAAATAACCAGTGCACGTGCTGGTACTGTAACCCTGGAATCTTCCAGGAAATAAGGCGGTAAAGCTGCTGGCTTGCTTGATGAATTACTGTCCAAAATTGCTACTTTATTTCCTATCTTGGAATAAACTTGGTTCAGCAGAACAGTGTGTGTGTCTGCAGGACTCAGCAGAGGTGCTTTGTGGACTGCTTGGGATAGAAGGACTGAGTGTTTCCATCTCCTGAGCCAGGCATGGAGGGAAGACGAGGTGCAGAGCAGCGCCTGGCACTCAGTAAACCCTTCTTAACTGCTCTGGCAGTTGTTCCCCTCCCCTCCGAGGTCTAGATAAGCATGTTTGCCTCAAATCTCAGCACTGGGAAGCAAAGGCTGCTGGCTCTGTGCTGGCAATGAGATTTGATCACCTTTCTTATGACTGCAGTTCACTGAGAGGGATTAATAGTGGTTCAAGCAACAGTACTTTGCTTTTGAGAAAGTCCCAGGCCTGTAAGCTTTCCTCTGTTTGTATTTCTTTCCAGTATTAGTTTCATTTGTCATGTGAATGACACACGACCTAATGAAAATCTTTCTAGGCTCCAGCAGTGTTCCTTGTAAGGAGTACCATGTGTTTGTAATGGCTGGCTATCAGCCATGTAGGAGCAGGAAGGGAAGTGCTGGATTCCTGCTAGAAATTTTCCACTTGCTTAACTGATCACAGAATATCCAGTTTAACCTAAAGCCTGGGACAAAAGCAGGCATTTCCCAGCTTTTGTGTTACCTGGCAACATCTGGCCCTTACAGATGTGTAATCCAAACTAAGTCAGTAAGCTTTTACTCCTTGCAGATTGAAACAGCTGAAGCCAGTTCTAGTTCTTTCTACATTTAGGAAAATTCTGGAATATTAGAAGGACTTTGTCTGCCTTTTTAAAAGGAGAAACTGCTCAGCAGCCTGGATGTAACACTGCCATGCTGACGAAGCCACAGAGATGTTAACCAACTTCCTGAACATCTGATTTGTGGCTTGCACCGCTTTTCTGACATGGACAAGCAGCACCCCAGACCCCAGTTAAGGCTACTACAGCATTGTTTTAAATCTTAGCCGTTTGCTGCAAGCTGCACTGCTTCCCTTGTTGCTGTTGCAAGTCTCAAAAGTGTGAGGTAATAGTTCCAACTTGCTGGTTTTGTTAGATCTCTTCAGATTTTTGTGCTGGAGTCAGATTTTATTTTCGGTTCATACATCAGCTCTTTGGCGGGTGAGTGCTGGTCTGGCAGTGACTGTGCAGAGCAAGGAGGGACTGAGCTTTCAACAGCTTTAAGTCTTTCTGGATAAAATTGATTATCAGTATTACCCCAGAGTGTGTTTCTACTTGGAGGCTTTACTGACAGGGGCTCAGAGCAAACGATGTGGGAACTTTTCTGTGCCACTAATTCAGTGACTGTGGGGAACTACACAAATTTGAACTGTGAATGAAAGGGTGGTTGGGAGGGGGAAGGAGTTTTTTGTTTATATGAACTAAACTGAATAAATTGGGTTGACTTTAGGGAACAAGTATCAGTTCTGACATGTTTTATTTTTTATTTTAGTGCCACAATGGCAACTGCACCTTACAACTATTCCTACATCTTTAAGTACATCATTATTGGTAAGTACCCTTGGGCTCACAGCTATTCATGTTGCTGTGTGGGTACATGAGAGGTTTGTGGCTGTGCCATGCTGCTTTCTACAGGTGCCTGTCCCACCTCAGTCCCCACAGGTCACCACCTCTTCAGCTTTAGCATTTACTGGAGCATTTTGCATCATTAATCTCAACGGTTTTAGAATTTATGTTGAAGGCACAAGTGCTGATTGAAAACCATTGCATGAGGCTCATAAACCTCTGTCAGGCTATATTTTTGTGTTTAAATGTTGCTTTTGGCTGCAGCTTCCTTGGCTGCTTAGTCAGGGACTCTAAGGGACTGCATTTATTGCCATCCTGGAAGAACTGGTCTTGCTGTTAATTGTTTAATTGTTAATGACCTTGTGTAGGTGTAAATGATCTGCAGTGTTATTGTGCAGGTTTGTAAGTCAGGCTGCTGTGACAGCCTCAGCCTCTGGAAAAGTTGGTTCTTAAAAGATCTTGCTGTTTCTCACTTTTGGCATTGTGCAAGAGGATCAGTGGAAATGAAGCAATTTCTTGGGGTGTTCTGGATGGTTTTCAGTGTTTTTGATGCTCTTACCAGTAATTGCAAGTAAGACAGGAGCAAGCACCAAGTGTATTTTACATTTCAGTTTCTTCAGATTTACTTTTTATAATCTTATGAAAAACAGCTGTAAAATCAGTAATAAAATTATTTCTTGAGTGTTCTGCTCTTGCTTGCAAGCTGTACCTGTAACCAAAGCTTTAGTGCCAAAGTTGATAAATTTGAGCATGTAGCCAGGGATAGAACACTGCCCAGCTGACCTGAGAAATAAATGTCTCTACCATTTGTTCTGTGGGAGGAAGAAAATGTGCTTGTTGCAACAATGATTTAACAATTCTTTCTGTAACAGGGGACATGGGTGTAGGAAAGTCCTGTTTGCTGCATCAATTCACAGAAAAGAAGTGTGAGTATTTTGGTTCATATTTATTCTAACTGGCATCTTCATCCCTTTTCCCTGCCTGTTTCCATTATGCACGAGCTTGATTTGGTGTCTGTCTTATTCTGTGTGAGTTTGGATTGTACTGGGTCACATTTTTGGTTTGATTTCAGCAGATGCAGAAACAAATATTGATGTAGTAATGGCAGAAGCTGCTCCAGCCAGTCCTGCCTGTGAGGAGTGGGAGGACTAGATCTGATTTTACAGCTTTTCTGTGGATTTTGATATGGACAAAATGTAATTTCTTGTCTGAACTTCTCACATTTTCAATATTGGTATAGCTTGATCACAAGCAGTTGGAGCTTTTAGTTGTTAAGGAGTTTGAAGGGAAAAAAAAGGAATCATTTTTCTTTGAATCCTTGTCTGCAGCCTTAAGCAGCACTGCAGGACACTTGGCCTGGCCTTGGTGATGGTGTTTAGGGCTTGCTGCAGTCTCTCTCATCTGAAACATTTTCTCATGTATGGTATCATCACTAATTAAGAATTAGCTTCAGTTCTTCCTCGTGTGTGTTGCATTGGGGTTTGCAGCAGCTGTTACCTCACTCAGTGAGTAAGTCTGGAGGTATTTAATCACCATGTGCTACTTGAGATGTGGTAACAAATGGGTAGGAGCTACAGTTTAAAATATTTGTTTTCCAGTAGAACCAGGAATTTCTGACTGTTGTTTTTAATGAAAATGCAGTATCAGCCAGTTGTTTAATTGCCATTTTGCACATGGTCAGATTGTCCATGAGGAGAATATTCTTACTCTGTCAGCACCAAGCCAAAGCAGTACAACCAAACTAACTTGGCAAACACCCCTGCTGTGAGACTGCCCCTAACTCTAGGTAGCCTGAGCAGGTCCTCATCCTGTCTGTGTTTTCTTGATCTTTCTCAAAGATGAGCTTATTAACATGCATTTATCATAACTAGAAAGATGCCTTTTTGGATTTGATTTGGTGTGTTTGTAGCTACTTATGAAACTGGCATTTTCCTGTGAACAGTCATGCTTTGCCCTGTCTTAACCAACTTGGGTATTTGTTTCTGAAGATGTGACAGACTTTTAAACTGTATCTTTCTTGGTAACTCCCTAAAAATTATCTTTTCCTACTGCATTAAAATAGTTAACCTTCTGCAAGGATAGACTGGGAATCAGCTGACTTGGTACCTTCTGATATGTATGGCCAAAGAGCAGCAGAGAAGGCAAGGAATTTTATAACTGTTTTTAAAATTACCAGCAGCTCAGGAAATAGAGCATTTTATTTCTGGTTAAGTGATGCAGTTTGGGAACTGTAGCTGTAAAAATGCTTTCTTAGAGACTGAAAGTCTAGTAAAGATTTTGAAAACTTGTGATAGTGGTATCTTTGCAGCAAGGAAACCTTGTCCTAGGAGGATCTGATCTTTGCTTTTATTTTTCATGGCAGTTATGGCAGACTGTCCCCACACAATTGGTGTTGAATTTGGCACAAGAATAATTGAAGTTAGTGGCCAAAAAATTAAACTACAGATTTGGGATACAGCAGGACAAGAGAGATTCAGGGCTGTCACACGAAGCTACTACAGAGGAGCAGCAGGAGCTCTCATGGTCTACGACATCACCAGGTAAGGGCAGCAGAGCTCTGGGAGTGCTTGGTGAGGTTGGGATGCACAGCCCTGGAAGTGCTGTCTGTCTGTCCTTTGGCTCAGAGGCTCTGTGTGTGTCTGGATGAACAGCATCCTGCTGTGTGATGCCTGCCACACCTTACCCAAATGCCCCAGTGTTTAAAGAGCTGCAGATGAGACACAGGGAATGATGTGAGCAGCTTCTCCTGCAAAATCTCACTGCAGATGAGCCTGAGGAGTTTGCATTTCAGGCTGTGACCGCCTGTGTTGAAGTTGTTTTAAAGAACTGGCTTTGTCCTTAGAATGTGCACTTCACAGGTGGGTTTTGCTGCTGTGGAGGCAGTGGCAGAGCTGCTCACCTGGCAGGGGTGTCCCCAGTGGGCCCAGCTGTGAATGTGCAGAGCTGCCTGTGGTGTGTGGGGAGAGACCTGGCCTCAGCCTGACCCTGGGCTTCCTCCCCAGCAGCCTGGCACTGCACAGGAGCCATCCTGGCTGCCCCTAGAGGTGACAGCTAAAGATGCTGCTCAAAGAAGAATGTATCAGATGCAACATGAAATAGTTTTGCTTTCACGCATCTCTCATCTTCCTCTGGGGCTTTTCTTGATATTCTTCAGGCACCTCTTCATTTTTTCCTGCATATGTAGGTGTATTTCCTGTTTGTGTAAATCTAGAGTAGAACATGACCTGCAGGTTGTTATTAAAGTGCTGTTCTGCTGCTCTGTGCTCTGTAAGAGTATTTGACAGGAAACCCTTTAATGTGCTCTGTACAGAAGAGCATCAGCCTTGTCTGTGTGCAGAGCTCTATGCTGGCAGTGGCAATTGGTCTGACTTTCCTCTGGTGTGGTGCAAGAGCTGCTCCAGGGGTTTAAAGTTGACTTGAATTTGTGCTGAGTCCACACTGCTGCTTCTTTGTCTGTCTTGAGGTGGGGAGAAGAACAGGGATGATGGATGCTGCTGTGCTTGGATGCTGACTGTGCTGTTGGCACCTAAATATTTTAGAAAAGGCTAAAAGTGTCCTCTCTTGGTTCTTTGCAGAAGAAGTACATATAATCACTTAAGCAGCTGGCTGACAGATGCAAGGAACCTCACCAATCCAAATACTGTAAGTTGGACTTCATGTAGCTTAAAAGCAAGGTTGTTTCTCCCTGAGCAAGAGGTGGGAGGCTCAGGCCAAAGCACTGCAGTGGTCTCTGCAAGAGCTGCCTGTGTTCTCTGCACTGCTCCTGTCCCCAGGTGCAGAGTGCTGTGATTCACTTCCCTACTGCAGCTGGAGCAAAAGGGCTTCTTCCAAAAGTCTTCTTGTGCCAATCACCTTTTAGGGTCTGTTTGAAGCAGTTGGAGACAAAATTGGGGTGAAATCTGGATCAACCTTGACTTGTGTTACTCCTTGCTTTGTCAGTAATGAGGTGAATGCTGTCCTTAGGCTGGAATGTAAATTGGATCTCCAGCAAAAGCTGACCAGGTTTTGTGGAGGAAGATTCTTCTGGGTCTCTCTGCCCACACCACAGAACTTTTGTTCTTCAGCCTGTTCCTGAATACCTCTAAAATACTTTAGCACCAAAGTAATGAGAATACTGTGCTGTGATGAAAGAAAACTCTATAAAGATTCTGTCTGGATTAACAGCTGATTCAAAAAATACGAGAAGTGGCTCGGGGTACAGCTCTCACAAGTAAAGAGTAGCACCATTGCTTTTTAGGACCTCAACTCATGAGAACAGCCTAAAGCCTTGGAAAGTGACAGCTGGAGATGCTGTTCCTGCTTTCCCAGAGTGGGGAAGGCTGGAGCAGAGGTCTCCTGAAGGAGTGTGGCTTCTGTAGATAATCTGCTCTGCAAATTTCCCTTTGGTTTTTTAAAAAGTCTCATTAATAATGAAAGTGGCAGTGAAAAGGCTCCTAAGCTTTTTCCCAGACTAACTTTGTCTCTCCTGACCAGGTGATAATCCTTATAGGAAACAAAGCAGACCTGGAAGCACAGAGGGATGTTACATATGAAGAAGCCAAACAATTTGCTGAAGAAAATGGTGTGTTTTTTTTTCTCTTGAGCTGGTACATTTCCTACAAGATAGTGATGTTAAAGTGATTCCTCAGGACTGATAGCTGCAAGCTTACACTTCCAGAGTCATGGAATTGTATGTACAAACTCCTGCTGTGCCTCAGGCAGTCTGATAACTGTGCTTAGTTCTAGAAATCAGCTTGTGTTGGTACCTTACCATAATCACAAAAGCTTGTTTAGTACTAAAATAGTGTCTTGCATGTAATGGGAAGGTCATGACGTGTCTGACTTTGGGCTGCTGGAGGTGTGTTGTGCACTGACTGTTAAACCTCTGTCTCTGAACAGGTTTATTGTTCCTTGAAGCAAGTGCAAAAACGTAAGTGACTTTTGACTGCAGTACTGTTCAGATTGGTCTGTTTGCTGTGACTTGAACGTAATTTGGAACTGAGACCTCTGGCTGCATTTCAGGCAAAGACTGTTTGAATTCAAATGAAGTGATTTGGATTTCAGGCCTCATTTGAATGTGTTCAGTGGGAAAAGGGTTCCTTGCCCTGGGTGTTCAGATCTGGAAGTTTGCTCTGTAGGCAATGACCAGTCCCTCCAGGAACTGAGGAATTGCTGTGCCATGCTTGGGGCTGACTGTGTCACTGAGGGGCAGATCTCCAGGGCCACCAGGAAATGTGGCTCCCACTGCCACCTGTCAGAACAGGACTTTGTAACAAAAAGAGGTTTTAATCAATAGTGGCTCCCTTATCTTTAAGCTGTGTCAGAACTGCCCTGTGCACGTGGCTCGATGCCCTGGCTTAGTTCTCTCCCCAGTGCTTTGGCACATATTCCATATTCCTGCTGCTGCTGAGGGTAGAGAGGCCAGCAGGGCATTGCCCTGTCCCGGGGCTGGGCTGCTGGGCTGGCAGAGGATGGGGCTCCCTCCAGAGCAGCACTGCAGCCCCAGTAACTCCTGCTGCTCTCTTGCAGTGGAGAGAACGTGGAGGACGCGTTCCTGGAGGCCGCCAAGAAAATCTACCAGAACATCCAAGACGGAAGCCTGGACCTGAACGCGGCCGAGTCGGGCGTGCAGCACAAACCGTCAGCCCCGCAGGGGGGGCGGCTAACGAGCGAACCCCAGCCCCAGAGAGAAGGCTGTGGCTGCTAGTGACCCCTCCATGGCTCCTCCTGACCCCTCACCTCTGGCTCTAGGGAGTGGTGCTTTTGACCGCTTCCCATCTTCTGTACATCTTACTGGGTTTAATTAAAACTCTGAGACAAGTTTAACACAGTACTAAACTGCTAAACAACTTTAGATGTAATCAGGTTATCAAAGGCAAGTAGAGTAATAAAACCTCTCCTGCATGGTAAATCTAGAAGTTCTTTTTTTTCCTTGATTGTCCTTGTGATAGTGTCACCGATACATAATTTAAACTGAGCACTGATGCTGGACTCCTGATTTTACACTTTCGCAGGGCTTTGTCTTGTATGGTTTATTTTATGGTTCTTTGGCCTTTCTTCCCCACCTCTAACTGTTCGAGCTGTCTGTAGTAAAGGATAAGTTTTTGCTGTGAAATGACTTCCAATGGTAGCGAGGGGCTCTGTAATGATGTGCTTTTTTTGGAAGAATTCCCTGTGGGATGTGCTGGGGTCGGCGTGGCGCAGGGAAGCGATCTGTTCATTCTTGTGCTCAATAGCTTTATGTCATTTTTTTGCCACTTTTATCCTTTACCTTTGTTAACAGAACGTAAATATGTATAAAATTTGAAGGAACTGAGCTAACAGTTAAATACATCCTGTGTATATGATTTTAATGAAGAAAATGATGCCTGGCATTAGAGCAGTGTGTAAGAACCCCGTTTGTACAGTCTGAGCTCTCTGTGCCCCCCTGGCAGCACAGCCCAGCTGTGGCTGCAGCTGCTGGGTGTCACTCGTGGGGTCCCCAGGGTGCTGGGGACACAGACATTAACACTAGTGGGGTGTGGCTGTCATTCTGCACTGTGCAATGCTCCCCTCTGCACTCAGCAGTGCTCTGCCTGCTTCTCTTTGGCATCCTCGGGCTTCAGCTGTGGCCGGGCTCTCGCACAGCTCCTGCTTTTGTACCTGTAACTTTGAGAATGGGCAGAGGCTGAACTGGACAGTTGGAACAACGTGTGTGTGCTCTCTAGGGATTTTTAACTACTCTTGTATTTTTTAACAGTGCTGTGTGTGAGGGGGTTTTTTTTAAGGGTTTTGCTTCAAGCCTTCAAGTACATCCTTCCTGGGGTGCCACAGCCTGGCATGTGTGTGAAGGGGTTATCACGTGGTGACCCTGCCTGTGGGGGTGTTGCTGCACTCGTGGGGTTTTACTGTGGCTCCTTGTGCAGCTTCACTTGGAAAATAGCACAAGGTTTAAAAATGGAAGGGTGTAAGTGTTTAACCATGATCCACTGTCCCACTTCAGGCTTACTGCAGTGTTTCAAATACAAAGTAGTCTGAAAATCCCTCTGTAGACACTAAAACTCTACAATGTTCAGACTTGTAAGTAACCAGTGGTACCAGAGTATTGTACAGTCAATGTTAAATAAAAGCCAAAACTGGAATGTGCAGACAGTAGGATTTGGGTAACTCGTCCCTTTGTTTTGTCTGGTTAGTCCTTTTTTACCTCCTGTTCCTCAGTAGATGGGTATGTTCAAGATCTCCAGCTCCTGCATCCTGCTTAACCCAAGGCTGCACCAGGGCTTGCCCAGGGACCACGACCTGCTGCTGATGTGAAGTCAGTGTTGTAATGACTACAGCTTGTTGAGGTGCAATACCTGTACTCCCAGAGTAAGTTACAGTAGGTCTTATTGTTTCTGTCACAGAAAGGATCTGTTTGGACTGCTGTACTCCTCATTTGATGTAACAATGCTATTAATCTAAATATTTGTAAATAAAGTACCTGTATCTAGATAAACCTCCCTGGTGTGTGTTACTTGCTGTGGCCCTCTGTGCTGAGGGTGGGACCTCTGAGAGGGAAGAGCTCCTTGAAATGCTGGGATTTGTGCTCAGCCTTCACCCTGGGCCTTACTTGGTGCAAACTTCACAGAGTTGCCCTCAGGAATCTGCCAGTGCTTTCCAGGGCTGCTCTCTGAGGGAAGCAGGGCTGGGTGGTGGTTGTTCCCATTGAACTCTGACAATAGAGAATGAAGAACGTTATCTTTAATGAGGATGAGAAAGGGCAGGACTGAGACTGATGGCAAAGCCCATCCCCAGGAAAGGGTGGGGAGGGCTGGGACAGTCCCTGCACAGCCACTGACCTGTCTTGTCCTGCTGCCTGAAGGATTTAAAGAGTGGCTTTTTCTCTACTAAGTAGGAGTAAGTTGATTGTAATTTTGTTAAGGACCCATTGTCTGTATCCACCTGGTTCAGACAAGTGATGCAGCCAAGGGGAGAGCAAAAGGTGCTCACCCAGCAGCCAGGAAGAGGGACAAGGACAGAAATGCCAATTTGGACACATCCCAGCACTTGGAGCATTGTCACTGTCCAGGGCTGTGCCAGGATCAGTGTCCTGGAGAACAGCTTTAAGCAAAAGAATCTGCAACCAGCCCCGCATAAAAGCATCAATCACAAAAGTTTATTTTAAGGAAGTATCCAAAATAATTGCATTTTAAACCTCTGTGCATTTGGCAACAGATAAGGCCTTGTAACAAGGTTTCTTTAAAGTGGAAACTGGCCACTAGCTGAACACTTAAATAGGAGGTTGGTTTGGACATGTTTAAATACACATTAAAAATAGGGTTTTTTTAAAAAAACAAACCAACATATATATAAACCTGTTGTCAATTGTACAAAACCTTCACAGCACAGGCGCTGCAGCAGCTGTTTGTGAATGGTGGCAAAGGCCTTTGCAGACAAGGCTCACCCAGTGAGGTAGGAGAACTTCAGAGACCGCACCTGAGGGCTCCTGTCCAAGCTCTGGATGTGCTTTGGGCTTTTCAAGTGAAGCCACTTTTCAAGTAACATTTTTACCTTAAACCGTTCCAAAAGAACACTTTCGTACCAGGCTGGGCTGGAACAGCAGTACCAGAGGTTCAGCCACGGGGCTGAACAACTGAACCAGGAATGTTCCTGAAAGACCACAGATGGCAACAATTTATGCAGCAGTAACTCTGTGTCCCAGGAGAGCTCCCAGCAGCTCTTCCCCAGGCTCTTCTGCACATCACACCAACATAAAGCAGAATTGACACCAGCCCCAGGAATGCTGTCACTGGGAAGCCACAGCTGGCCCATGGTCCCTCAGCCTTCCAGCCACTTAAGTCTCTGGGAGGTTGGAACTGAAGCCACATTTCACCTCTGGCCTTCAGTGAGAGATTCCTTGGGAGCTGGAACGCAGCACTGGCGATCCCAACGCGCTTCCCGGGCTGCTGGGGACCTGTAAAAATCCCCCAGTAACAACTCCCAGTGAGAGGAGAACCACTCAAACCCCCCAAATCAGAATTCTAGGCGGCAGCAGAACATTACCTGAGCTTTTGTTACGTTCAGAACACCGTGAAGAGCCACGCTGGGGCTGCTGGGCAGGAAGAGGGAATCTGAAGCCGTGCTGCTGACAAGGTCATCCAGCACCTGCAGCTGGCGCTGGAGGCTGTGCAGGCTCCCGGCCGTTCGCCGCTTGCCCTGGAGCAGCACCTCCGCCTGCTTGGCCAGGCAGTGCCGCAGCTGCGCCTGCAAC
>VZTR01032477.1:106881-178428 GCA_013400775.1 Chaetops frenatus | reverse complement strand
GGCCCCCGGGGGGGGGCCCCCCGGGGTTGGGCCCCCGGGGCTGGGCACACCGGGGAGGGGCATGGCAACACTATGTAAAGTCAGCCCTATAAAGGCTGGAAGGCTGAGTCTCACACCACGAGCAGGGGGCAGTGGGTTTGGGAGTTATTTTTAAGTAAGCTCCATTTTGATGGCCACGTTCTAACTGAGCCTGGACTCTAAAGTGATCATGGGTGGTGCTGAACTCCTGTCATGTTGCTGATACAGCACAGGATGATATAAATGAGGGAATCATGTTGGAATACCCCAACAGCCAATTAACTAACTGCCAATTAAAACTACTCATCTTGCTACAGCCAGGCTTTTACTGTTCCCACCCAAAGCTCACTCTCTGGTCATTACGGAGTGGATTTGCTCCAGCTGGAGGATCCCCACTTCCCCAGGTTGTTTAGATGATGTCCTGAAGGGGCCCAAGGGATGTGAGGGGCACAGATGTGGCACCTTGAGCCGGTCCTCGTGCTGCTGCAGCTTCTCCCGGAGCGCCTCTCCCCGCCACTGCTCATCCTTTGGGAAGAAAAAAGCCCATTCAGCCAGAGGGACCAACACAGCACCAGGAGCAGCTGCTTGTCCAAAGCATTTTACCAGTAAGAAGACTCTGGAAGTATTGAACTTTTCTTCCAAGGACAGGAGTTGTCTGTCAGCAGCAGTGAAGGGAGGAGTCTCTGAGTTATCCCACTCACACTGCAGATTTCTCTTTCCTTCAAATGATGCTTCCAAATCTCCCAATAGGTCTGGAGATGATGAGCGTGAAGATTTAAAACCTGTCCTAATTTCATTTTCAACCTCCAGGTTAAGCCAGTTTGCTGCACTCTCCATTTCCCTTTGTCTCTCTTCCAGGTCTTGGGATTTAACCTGCAGCATAGAACAACTGGGTTACAAACATCAGTCCTGAGAGCTTTTCCTGCATAACTGAACAAGGCAGTCAGAAATCCCAAAGCCTCTGACCTGCTGCAGCCCTGGTTCCAACCTTAACTCTGCCAGGGAAGACCCTCAGAAGGGAACAGGCAACTCCAGTTACAAGACAAAACTTGTTAACCTAAACCTGCCACACTCTGACCTTGCAGGGCCTTCCCAAATGCTTTCCAGTTGCCAATAACATTCTCCTGTTTTTAAAGGGCTTCCAAACAACTTATAAAGGGTTTATTGAAGGACTAGAAGGAGTCAGACAAGGTGAATTACTTTTTAATTTAAAGTGAATATCTAAAGAAGAAAAAGCTGGCCCAAGCTGGCACTGGCAAATCATTAAATGCCTGCTGAGTAGCTCTGAACATTGCTAACATTCAGTGATTTGCATAAATTACCACTCTGGGTGTATTTCTAATTGTGATTCAGGAGGAAGAGATTCAAAACCATACAAAATGAACTTGTCTGAAGCCATGAACCCTCAGAGCCCCTGGATTTGGTTCCCAGCTGTACCTGGCTCTGGGGGTGGCTGCATTCCTGCAGGGGCTGGCCCAGGTCCCCCCCGAGGTGCTCGGCCCTCAGGCAGTGACAGCAGGTGACAGGCTCAGCCACAGCCCTGGCACTCTGCAAGCTGCCACTTCCATACTTCTGCTCCTAGGAAAGGGCAGGGAGATGCCTTTTACGGGGAGCATCCACTACAGAACATGAGCCAAGAGAACCCATGATTTCTGCAAGGCAGAAACAGCATCAACCTGGAGTAATTCTGGTGTTGTGCAGCACTGGGAATGCTGCATGACCAAAATGGGTGTTCCAGCATTCTGCTGTTTAAAATAACCCAAACTCCCAAACTTTCTCCCCTCAGCCAGGACTTACTTGCAGTTTGCTTTCAAGCTCCATCCTTAGCATTTTCTGTGTTTCTCTCAGACTCAAGATTTGTTTTTCTGCTTCTCTCCTCTCTGACATTATCTGACCTTGAAGTTGCTTTAGCTCAGACTTGGAGACTTCCAGTTCTTTCTGAAGACACTGTATTTCTCTGTCCTTTTGTTGTAACTGTAATTCTTTTTCTGAGAGCTGATGTTCTGTAATGAACATTAAAAAACAAAAACAAATCCTGATTAGCAAAAACTTATCTTGGCCCACTTCATAGACAACAGATACTCTCCAAACACCAAGAATCTAAGCAAGATGAACAGAAATATTTATTGTGCCATTATCCTCAGCCCCCAAAGATGGTGACAATTCATTTGTGCAATGATCCTTACTGGTGTTTTTGATGGTTTCTTCAAGAGCTGCACACCGGGACTCCTCCTTTTCCAGCTTCCCAAGGTTTTCCTCTGCCAGCCTGACTTTAGCTATTGCCTGCTCCAGTTTCTTGTGTTGATCTGTTAGTTCTTTTTCCAACAGGATTTTCTGATCCTTCACTTTAGCTGCACATTCTTCCAGTTTTTTCCCTTCACGCTCTGAGTTTTGCTTGAGGCGATGAAGAACCTGCCAGAAACCCCCCCACTCTGAGCTTGAACCAGTACCAACTCAGGGAGAACAAAAACCATCATGAAGAGACATGAGAGAAGTAAAAACAGCAGAAATTGGAGAGAACTTCAATCTAACAGTCCCTACTGGCAAAAAATGTTTGTCAATTTTTCTTGCCTCTCCCATTTTCAGAACAGCTCCCTCAGTTTTTCTTTTGAGTAACACTTTGCTGAAACTCCTCACCCATCCCAAGCTAATTTGGCCAGAGCAGTCTGTGCTGCTGTGATTGTTTCTAAACTCACACCCCAAACTTTTTGACCTGAATTATTTTTAAGGTCAGGAGGAAGTGAGGCAAGTCAGGGGCTCATTACCACTTCCTGTTGGGCGAGTTCTGTTTCCTTCTCTTCAATCTTTTTCTGGAGCCGCTGCAGTTGGTTCTCCCTCTTCTTGTGCCTCTCCTGGCATTCCTTTCGTTTCCTTAAATACTCTTGGATCTCTTCCTTCAGGGCTGCCTGCTCTCTGAGCAGCTCCTCCTGCTGCCTGGAGTTGTTTTGCAAATCCTGCAATGGAAAACCAAAGCACGTGGCAGGAGGAAGAGAAACCAGCCCCAAAGGTTTGGGTTTGAGAGAACAGAGCTGGTCACTGGCCCACTCAGGGTTCCTTCCACTCAAACCAGCCATGGAGTGAATTAACACCAAAGGAACTGATAAAAAGCCAGAAGGTGCTGCTTGCTTGGTTGCTTTTAAATTATTTTCTTCCTAAAAAACAGTAAACCCACTCCACACTCAGCAAGAAGAAGGCAATAAAGCAGTCCCTGTTCTCAGCTCTGCAGGGCTCTGATGTTGAGCTGTGCCCACATGAACAGGTCAGGAGCAACAACAGACTCCCAGAGGGACAATAAGGATGTGTTTAACTAAAACCAACCTGTTCCACGAGGTGAAGCTGCTGCCTTGAGTCATTCAGTTCTCCTTTCAGTGTTTCCAGGTCTTTTTTTTTCTCTAGAAAAGTATTTGGTGTCAAGAGATTTTCAATCAGCATTTTGAAATAACAGTACACAGAAATGCTCTCTTTTCATGAGCAAAGAGTGAATAACACAAACACAGTTTATGAAATTTTCATCTTTTCAACATGTTAAATTCTCTCTGCCTATGGACATCTGAGCATGCTGAATATTTAATATCACACAGTTCTGTTAGAAGTGTGTCTTTCAACAGAATTTCTCTTAAAATGTATCACAGCTTAAATCCAAAAATTGATTTTTACCTTGAAGATCCTCCTGGACAGCAAAAATCTCTGCATTCAGTGATTTCTTCTGCTTGTTCAGTAGCTCCACCTCCTGCTGCAGGTTCTTAACATCCAATTCAATTTTTTCCATGTTGGACAGTGCAGTTCTGCTGCTGTCTTCAGCAGCAGTTAAGTCTCTGTAAAACGCGAATCATATTCTTGGTTAGTTGGAAATCCTTGGTGAGGACTTAAAAAATGCCAGTAAATCCCTCTGAGCCCAAGGGGATGGCACCAGCAGTCACAGCAAGACAAGTGTCCTGTTCCAAGATGCAACATTTTACTTTTTGCAACATTTCTCATGGTGTTGCCAGGATATAAAAAATGCTGCTGATTCATCACCTCCAATCCCGAATATTTTTTAAGTCTGTTGTGCATAAACTCCACAGAACATCAGAAAGTGCCTGTTCTTCACCACTGGGCACCTCAGAGTTAGAGCTGTTTTTTAATTAAAACAAACAGACATTCAAACACTCTTCCATCCCTTCTGATCTCTGCAGGAAAAAGACATTCCCCCACCTTTTGGTTTGTGACAACTTCTTCTCCAAAGTCCTGGAGTCTTCTTCCAGCTTTTCCTTCTCTCTGGTCAGAGCCTCAATGTTGCTTTGCAGGGCTCTCATTTGAGAGCCCAGGTGTTCATTTTCCTCATGGTCCTTCCTGAGGAGCTGCTCCTGCCAATCCACTTCCCCTTGCTGACATTGAAATAACCTCTGGATATTCTCCAGCTTTAACTTCTCCTAGGAAAAACAGGAATGGTGAGCACCACGTTTATGTGGTCCAGAAGCAGAACAAGTATTGACATCCTTAGCTGCAGCCAGAGTGATTTGAGTGCATTTAATGGAGGAAGGTGACAATGGAGGGGCACCAAGTACCTTGGGGACCTTTTTAATGCTAGAGATCATCCAGCTGAGTTCAGCTCCCTTCCAGACTCACTCTTGGCAAGTGAGGACACAGAATCCAGATAAAAAGACTCTGGAAGCTCCTATAAAACCAGCATCCATCGTTCTACAGCCACAGAAGAGCTTCTGTGCTCCCTCTCTCTTACATGCACCAAAAAATCCCATTATTTTAAAGGGCCTAGGCAGACTTAAGACTTTTCTGTGATAAGCTGAAATCAGATTAGAAACTGATTGATTTAAAAGCATCAGGACTCTGTTACCCAAGGCTTAAGAGAACCACAGACCTCCCAGTTTCTGCACCAGCCACAGAAGCATTTCTTACCTCTAGAATGGTCACCTGGGTCTTTTCCAGCTCATTGACCTTCTGGTCATGTTGTAGTTTCAAACCTTCCAGTTCATTCTTCTCAAGCTCCAGCATTTCCAGCACATGTTTCAGTTCTAGTGAGGTGAAATAAAGAGCAGTTGTTAGATTAGGATAAGGATGAACTGAAGAGCTCTGTGTGTTCCCTCCCAATCTGCACAACACCCAATAAATTCTGGGACATACCCAACTTGTGCTTGGTGATTTGCCCAAGTATTCCTTGAAGATTTTCCTCCTCCTTTCTAATATCCTTCTTTAGGACCAAAAGCTGTGCTCTCCTCTCATTCATCTGGACATCCAGTTCTGTCCTCTCAACACTGAGCTCTTCCAGAAGTACTTTTATTTCCTGTGAAAATGTATCAGTACTTGCCATTTTAAACAAAGTTTTCCTTTAAGCAGAAGTTCTAAATATTTATAAAATTATTTAATAGTCTCTCATCAGTACTCTGATTTAACAAACAAAAATACAGAATATTTAGGTTAAAGTGTTGCTTGTTGATGATTCAGAGTAGTAATTCTGCAAAGATTTTGATCTCCAAGTCTTACCACAATACTGTCATTCAAGTGAATAATAGGCTTTCAAACAAAATCAGAGAAGAAGCTCTCACAAAAGAAAATAAACCACAAGATATAATTAGCTCTGATATCTTGTTTTGATTTCAGAAGGGAAGTACAGAATCCTTTCAGTGCAAATGGGGATGGGGACAGACTGGAGCAGCTCTGTTGTGTTTTACACACACTGATCACACTGATTTCCTTCAGCAGCTGCTCCTCTCAGCAAGAGGAAGTCATTCACAGACTTATATTTTATGTAATTTAGCTCTCAAGGGACCAATTCTGTAAGAATTACTGGAACTGGGGAGTTCTTATTTGTGCATCTGGACCAAACTTTTAGTCACCCAGAACCATAAAATTCCATGTTCTATTTCTCAGTGGGTTTGGGGAGGGCACAAAAAGCAAAACTGATTTTGTGGAAACCTCCTGGAATGTTTGTAATACTTCAAGTCTTTTGCTGTGATGACTTGAAAACTCATTTGGGAAACTTACCCTTATTTGGCAAAGTTTTTCATGTGCTTCAGTCTCTCCATCTCGAAGAGCTTCTTTGAGGTCACCTTTCCTTTGGGAAATGCAGTCCTGAAGGCCATGGAGCTCTTCTGTTTTCTGAGTCACTTGTTGCTTCAGGAACAAGAGCTCTTGCTGCTGAGCAGAGATCTACAGTGGAGGAGTTTAACAGAAGAATCAGTCCAAGCTTTTGGTTTTGTAGCTAAGCATGAATAAAAAAAACCACATGAAAAACTGCATCAGAGAGGCTGGGATCATAATTATGAGATAAAGGTCAACTCCAACCAAATGGATAGCCCAGGGTTAGTAGGCCAAGCCTCACCTGAGCTTTCAATGTTTCCAGTTCCATTTTCTTGCCCTGAATGAGATTTTCTGCTTCTCTGATGATTTGGAGGTGCTGGCCCTCGTTACCTTCTGCAAGCTGAATATCTCCTTGGAGCTTCTGAAGACTGAGAGTGTGGATAAAAACAGGAGTCAGAAGAAGTGAGAGTATCTTAGGCAGTGACTTATTGGAGGAGGATATGTTTAATTTAATACGGTTTATGATAAATTAAAAGTACTCACCTTTCAGTGAGCATTTCTATCTTCTGGTTTAATGACTGCAACTCAGAGCCTCTTGCAGCCACCATTTTGTTGATTTCCTTCAAAACACCTTCTTGTTCCTCCTTGTGCTGCTCCAAACCCTTTGTATCTGTCTGTAATAACCTAGAAGAGCATTTATACCTTTTCATATTAACATTTTAACAGCTCTCCCACTCCAAATGCAGTGCTTTGATATTGGAAAGAACCCAGTCCTTGTCCTTGTCCTCACCCCGTGTGACACAAACCCACAAGGGCACTCAGGGTACCTGAGCTGCTGAACTGCTTTCACAAGTTTGGTGGCTGTTTCCTGAGCCCTCTGCTCCAGCTCCTCGGCCTCCATTTCAGTGCAGGACAAATGGTGTTTGGCACGATTGTACTTCTGCAGAGTCTCTTTAGTCTGGAACAAAAATTGAAGATTGAGACAATGCATTCCACCTTATGCTGCATTTGCTGTTTAAAGGTGAGCTCCTGGTTTGAATGTTCCACATGAACCTTCTCCCTCTTTCTACCATGAACAACTTTTTCTCCTCTCTTGCCCAGAGCAGAAAACCTTCCTCCTCTTCAACAAGGACTAAACCAAGCTCTTCTAACACAGTTTATCTCACAACTTATTTTCATACACAAGCATTTTAAGAGGCTCCAAGTTATCCATGTGAAAACAACCTGCCTGGACAAACAAAACAACACTCAAATCCTTCTACCCTCAGGGTTTTGCCTTCACTCACCTTGCCCCGGGTGCTCTCGAGTTCTACCTGAGCCTCTGTGAGGAGCCTGTCAGCCTCTCTGAGCTCAGCCCGGCGTTTCAGGAGAGTCTTCTCTGCACATTCAATCTCCTCTGCAACATCCTCCTGCTGCTGGAGGGACTGTTCCAGCTGCAGCTCTGCAAGGAGGCTGTTGGTGTAGCCATCAATCAAATCCCTGAAAGGTCAGCATGGAAAACATGGAATTAAAATATAAAGATCCAAAGATCTGGGAGCCTCTTGAATTGTAAGAGAGGCCAAAAGCTGACTTTTGCTGGGAAAAGGTTCAGGTGTTCCCACAGGTTTCCTCTCAGTGCATTCCATGCCCTGCTCCCACCTGTGTGTGCTCCGTTTCTGAGCTGCTCGGCGCAGCTCTGCCACTTCACACTCCAGCTCTTCTCTTTGCTGCTCCAGTCCTTCAACATTTCCTTGCAATCTTTCCACCTCCTTTTTGTATTTATGCTCTGCTGCCTCTGAGCATTTCTCTTTGTACTTCTGAGACTTTAAATAGCACACAGTGTCTTCCAGCCTTGAGATTTCACTCTCCTGCACACAGGGAACAGGACAACACAATCAGGATCTGTTTTCCAGCTGAGGCCTCCTGACACCCAGGAGCAGCCACAAAGACTGTAACCAGATCCAGACCCTGGATCTGCAGGGTGATTTTTCCAACCCATTTGCCAGTCAGTTCCCAAGGGTTCCAGCTGCAGCTGCAGCTCTGGTTCTTACCAGATCCTGATGTTCAGGCACATTGCAGTGGAGCACTCCAAGGGGAAGGAGTGGCACTGTGAAGTTTGGAGGCAGAGGCCCATAAACCACCTGGGATCCCACAGGAGGTGGGCCATGGATGATGGATCCAGGAGCAGCTGGAGCTCCAGTGGCTGCTGCAGGAGGAGAGGCATAAACCCCCATGCCCTGGGGTGCAGGGGTCCCATCTGGAAGGGCTGTGTAAATAACTGTGCCCGGGGGTGGGACAAAGGGAGAGGCTTCAGGGACCGGAGATCCTGCATTTCCTTCACCATCTTCTTTTGCTCTTCTATCTTTAAAAAAGACAAAACCAAACATGTTATTTTTAATATTTTTTTCAGCAGAGATAGTCTTCAAATGCACATTTTAAATTCTATGTAATTTACAAAAATGTAACAAATATTGCTTAAACAGTACTAAGCATTTATAGCCACTCCTGCCCATCAAAGAACCCCTGTGAATTCCAAGCAAGCCCATCTTCAGTCTGCTCTCCTAAACACTCTGAGACTGACACTTACCTTTACCAGAGTTTGCTTTGTACAATCCATTTCTGACTGGTGAATAAACCCAACATCCTTGGCTGGGCAAGTCCTCCCTCCCACAGGGCCTGTCCTGAGCACCCTCCCTCCTGGCTGGGGGTGTGCCAGAGCACCCCAAACACACTCCAGAGTCTTTAGTGCTGTTGGAAGCAGGAGTTGAAACCCAAAAAAAAAAAAAAAAAAAAAAAGTGTTAATCTAGAAATGACAAATCATGGCAAATAAAGTAGTTGTTGTAGACATTCTGATTTTTTAGGAACAGGCAATACATACTCTGCTGTCTTTTAGTTCCAAGCATAAGGCTGCTTTAAAAACACTAAATATATTTTAGCAATATTGGTTTTAAATTCAGACAAATGCTTTTTTGTAAATGTTTGTCTTTAACATCCCCTTTTAACCCTTACCTAAATGGATTTACAGCACAGTTCTCTCCCAATGTTATGTACCCTGAATTCCCATCAGCACTGTAAAGAGCTTTATCAGGGAATATTTGAGTGTGTTTTCTTTCACTATTTCTCCTAAATGCCAGCCAGTATTTCTTCTTAAATTTCTCCCAAAACTACCGAATTTAAAATACACTTTCCCCCATCAAAGGGTTTTCCACAAGGAAAACAAACCATAAAATGATTTTTATTCCTGACCTGTGATGATGGCATGTAGTACCAGTATCCCCTTCTTTTCAGGGGCTCTGCTGTGCTGGTGCTGGGGTCATTCTGCTGTGAGAGGACATTTCTGAGGGCTGCCACTTCTTCTTGTAAGGTCTCCATTTCAGCTTTGTTACCTGGAAATTAAGCACAGATTTAGAGACATCTAAGGCAAATAGTTAAATAAATACTGCATTCCACTTTTCTCTCATTGCTATCCAGTTAAACTGGAACTATATTTTAAAAAATTAGCTGCTGTTATTTAACATTTAAATTAAATGTTATCTGTAGTGACAGACATACACAGGAGGTTTGGTGTTTTAGGATTGTGGAAATACAAGTCCATGTCCAGGTAACTGCTGCTCCTTCTCCTTACACAGAGCTGTGACAACATCCCAGAGCAGTTTTAATGGGATGCTCAGCACAATCAGTGTCTTCTACACAGCTGTGAAAAGTGAAAACTAATGAAAATTGACAGATATCCTGTATAAACCTGTACAGAAGGATATTTTCAACACTTTATTCTCCAGGCTCTCAGTTCAAACAGTGAGAAATGGGGAATAATAATCTTCTGTATCCCTCTCTAGCTGGACGAAGTGGAGAGAAAAGAGAAATTACCTGTCCCAATATTATCCAACAACCATTTCAAATGGTCAATCTCTGCTTTTTGCTGTTCCACAGCTTCACTTAATTTATTAATTTCAAACTTCTGGGTGTTTGATGCAACAGTTTTCTCACCAGCATTCTCCATTTCCTCCAGAACCTATTTAAAACAGAAGTTTAAGACACAAAAAGCTCCCACTCAATGCCACAAAGCTGTTTTTCCCATCCCCTCATATCACTGAGGCTCAGCCACAGCCAGAGAGGTGTTTAAGTGAACTGGTGATGGTTTTCCTTAAAACTCAGCTGCTCCAGGCAGTGAGGTTTTCAGTCTGCTCTTGGGCAGGTGTCAGGGGATGGAAGAATGTTGTGATTTGGGAAAACTTGAGGGGAAAAGAGCAGGGCAAGAACCTCTAAACACGACATTTTCAGAAACTCACTGGTATTTTATCACATAACACAGAGAAAACAACCTACTTGCTCTTCCTTCTCCTTCAGGAGTTGTTGTAGCAATTCTATTTCTGCTTCTGCTCTGGCAAGAGCCTGGGAAGCACGAGCTGCCTCAGCACAGAACTCTTGGACATCCTCAATCTCCTGAAATTGAGATTTTCATTTGAGCTGTAGTTTGCAGGAACATTTCTCAGGCTTGAGATGTGCCATTGTGAAAAGCTGACCATTGAGAAGCATCAGTTCCTGACTGTTCTGGCACTCTAGACCTATGTAAAATACTGTTTCTCCCTTAATTTTACAGTACTGGTACAGAGGAGGTGTTATTATGTAGCCAAAAGTGCTTCCCAGTTTGAAAAAGTGTTTCCAGTTTGTGCAAGCACAAATTTCCAGTCCTTTTTTTTGCTTCTCTGTCCTACAGAACAATGTATTATCTATTGTTTTCCTTTCAGTTAATAAGAGATTGAAGACCTTCCCCCTCCCCTTCCCTTCCACAACAGGAACTTGTCCATACCCAAATTTCCTCACCCATCTACTGCACCTCGAACTCTGCCCAAAGCAAGAGCTCCTGTGCAGCAGCACACCTCAGAAGAAACTTCTGGAGTTCATTTAAAGGACACCAGGACTGCTCTCACTGTAATTAATTAACTCTCCATGCTGATTTACCTCAGCTCTCTCCTGGTTAATCCTGAGCACAGTTCCCCCCAGAGCTTTGAGCTGGTTTGCAGCAATGGAGAGCTCGGTGGCTGCCAGCTTGTCTGAGGTGACAACTGCTCTCTGCAGCTCCTTCAGCTCCTTATCCAGACTCAGCACCTGCATTTGTGCCCTGGCATCTTCTATTTTTTTCTGAAAGCAGGAAAATAGACTTTTATAATGCACTTTCTTCCATCCTCCCCCCGCCCCCCACCCCATTTTGAATTATTTAGGAAAAAAAATCTAAAGCGAGGACAAGCAGTAAAATTTAAGGAATAGAAGGATGTTATATTTAACATTTGTGTTGCTACATGTGTTGTTTTATCTTAGAAAGCAAAAATTCACAAGTTTTTGTTTCTTCTTTCCTGAGAAATCAAACATGGACCTGCCCTCACCCACTCTTACCTTTTTCTCTAAATTCTCCAGCTGAGCAAGAATAGCCTCTTTTTCTTCATCTGCCTCCTGGAGCTGCTGATCAGCCAGGCCCTGAATCTCTTCCATGTTCTTTATTTTTTCATGTAAACGTTGAATTTCATTCTCTAAGTGATGGACCTTGTTCTTATTTTGCCTATTTTCAGCTTTAACCTGTAAGTAAAATACATTAGAATCAGTAGCCAGAAATTTTTTCCAATCAAAAGCCTGTTTGAATTATTAAAGAAATGTCAGGGAAATGCAGTTACCAGCATACTTTGCATCAAAACGGAAAGGAAAGGTAACTACTGTGCCACTGTAACTGTAGTATCTTAAGAGTGCCCCAATTATTTTGTTAGTGATATGTACAGTGATCTTTCAAGGAGGTTCACAGCTGTATTTTTCTAGTGGTCATTAAAGTCTTCGTTGCCTCTGAGACAGATCATTGACTAAATTCCAATTCACCACAGAACCAGGTAAAAATCAGGAAGATTATTAATAAAAAAATCAAATCAGACTCCACTGTTACACAAAGGACAGAGCACAGCAAAGCTTCATCAAGTGAAACTTGATCCTTCAGCTGCAAGTTACATTTTTGAGACTAAACTGAGATTGCCTTCTCTTGCTTTTGCTGTTTGATACGTGCCTGTCTGTATTTCTCCTGTATTTCTTCCAGTTTTTCCTGCTGGGATACCATTTCTTCCTGCAACTGTCTCTGTTCAGCCCATGCTTTCTCTTTTTCCTTCTGAGCATCAGCAAGGATGCCATTGAATTCTTTCTGCAGATTTGCAAGGCTTTTCCCTAAAACATCAGCTGAATTCGGACACCTGAAAGAGAAAAAAATCCAGGTTCCAAGACAGAAAACAGTGATTTTAAGTTGTGATACCAGATACTGAAATAATCAATGAAAAATAGTGCAAGTTTAAGACATGCTGTGCAATTAGTTTAGGTTGGGTTGGAAAAGCCCTCTGAGTTCATCAAATCCAACCATTCCCCCAAGACTGCCAAGGCCACCACTAACCCATGTTCCCAAGTGCCACACGTAAATAGTTTTTAAATCCCTGGCAGCCAGTTCCAATGCTTGGCAACACTTTCAGTGAGGAAAATTTCCCAGATATCCAACCTGAACATCCCATAGCACAACCTGAGGCCATTTCCTCTTGTCCTGCCCCTTTCACCTGTTCAAATCTCCCACTGTTTGTACTTTTATTTTGCTCACTTCATCTCTCCAGCTCCTGTCTGAAGCTTTTGCTTGAGTTCAATTATATAAGCCATGACATCCTCAGGATGAATTAAGTTACCAACTGCATGGTTTAGCTGATTCTGGAGATCTTTAAGTTGTTGTTTTAGGAAATTATTGTCTCCCTAAAGAACGACAAAAAAGGAAAATCCATACAAACGTAAGCAAACAAATACACAAGTGATAAAAGCTGGAATTTTTAATACACCAAATACTTCACCTGCAATTGCTTGAATTGTAAAAGCAGTTTGCAATTTTGTTGTTCCTTCTCTTCTGCCAGCTGTGCTTTGGTCTGAGCATTCTCTAACAGCTGTCTTTCCTTTTCAAGTTCATCCTGCAGGGCTGACAGTTCCATCTACAAAATCAGAAAACCTCCAGATTAATACCCCACTCCCAACCCTAACCTGTCACTCAAACACACAACAGATGTAGTTCTTAAAACAGTAACAATATGACAGCACCTAAAAAATATTCAAAAAAACAACCCCAAGCAAACCATCTGGACCTTGCTTCTAAGCAAAGTTCTAAATCCCAGCAAACTGATACCTCCTGATGGGGACACACCTAAACCAGCAGCTGTTTGTGATTTTGTGTTGGAGATGAGGTGTCCTGGGGTACCTGACACCTCTGGCAGTGCTAAAGCTCTGTTCTTACCTGGCTAAGTTGTTTCAGTCTTTCAAATTCTTCTTTTTGCCACTTGACTTCAGCATCTCTCTCTTTCAACTGAGCTTCCAGCTCAGCCTCGTAGGCACTGACCTTCCCCTGGGCATCTCGAAGGGACTCATTTATCTCTCTCTGCTCCAGGAGTGAACTCTCCAGCACTGCAATTTCCTGGAATTTTATATCCATTTTAGAAGGGTGTACATGACAGAGCCAGAATTTAAGAGTCCCTTGCCTCCCTTCCCTTTAACTCAGGAACTCCATTAGAACTTGAAGGTGGGTGGCACTTCTACCTGCAGATCAATGATGCCATTGACTGTCCAAAATCCACACTCAGGTTAGACAGGTGGAGCTGGAGTGATACAGAATTGTAGGAATTCAGGTTTACACAACACTCATCAGGATGTCCAGACAGCTCTGTGCCATTGGCTGATAGGACAGATCCAAGCTGCTGACACACACCCTGGCCAATGCCAGAGCTTTCACTGATGCTATTCCCCACACTGTCACCTGCAAATCCACTTGCAGTGATGTCTGCAAGGTAAAACCTGCATTTCTGAGCCACCTCCAATACAGCACAGATTTACTGGATGTCTCTTGCAACTGGTTTTAAAGGCCAGATTCTATTCTTGAGGTGCGTGGGCACATCTAATGATGTTACCATATCAGAAATTATTGTGCTTTTGTAGTCCCAATCTGATCACCAGCTGATTTTTTTAAAAATAAATAAGTTTATTCTTAGATATCTGAACCTGGGAAAAGAGGTGTTAAGCCTTACTTTTCTCATATTTTCTGCATCCATGGCAACCACTTCCAGGTTGTGTTTTTCCTCCTCCAGACCTGCCAATCTTCCCAGCAAAGATTCTTTTTCCTTCTGCAACTTCTTACACTCCTCATTGGCCTGTTTTGCCTGATGCTTCACACTTTGCAGGTATTCCTGCAAGCCAATGATAATACTTTCCAAATCCCTTTTCAGTGCTTCATTTGTTGCTATCTGACCTGCAGAAATGCAAAATTAATTTGAGCTAGTTAAGAAGCCATGTTTATTTAGCAAACAAACCAAATTGCCTTCCTCCACAATTTCAAACATTGTCCATTGGAGTAAGTAAAAATAAGCACCTAGAACTCACCCAGAAATAGCTGTTTTTAAGGTTAGGATTCCAAATATCGCTGTGTTAACCTGAGCACTGGAAGAGTTAAAAGAAATTGCAGCTCTTTGTGCTTTCCTGCCTCCCTTTCCCAACCAGGTACAAGTGAGGTGAACACACAGTCTACTTTTCCATTAGTTAGGAATAGTTTTTTAACACTTATGTACCCATTCAGTATTTCATTTGAGCACAGATAAGCAAAACAATCCTCAATTCAATTGTCATGTCACCCTAAGTACAAGAAATACTTTAAGACAAAAATTAAAGTTTACCATCAGTGAGCTGCTGCTCCAAATCCTTGATTTCCTCAGTTTCCTTTGCAATCCTGGAGAGCATCTCATCCAGGCGAGTCTCCAGCTGCTGGCAGTGTTTGTTCATTATATCAAGGTGCTGTTCTTTACTTGCTTTTTGAGCTTTCATGTGAGCCTGTCAAGTAACAGTTTAAAAGGTAGAGCAGGGCATTAACACAGATTTAAAAAATCAAATCAGGATTTTGCCTCAGTTCTGCAGTGTCTCACTATCAGCAGGAAAAGCCACAAGCTCAGCACACACTGTGGTGCTTTGGGGTTTGTTACTTGTTGTTATTTTCCCTCACTCCTGCCCCACAAAGGACCCCAGATAAGCAGCAATCTGTGACTGCCAGCATTGTCTGCAGGCTTCCCCCTGCCCAAGCTGAATAAAGCCTGCATTTATAAATTAGTACTCATGGCTATTATCTTTCTTCCTGCCTTTACATTTTGTTGTACCATTGCCTCTCTCAGTCAAGAACAAACATGATTTCTTGCAGAACCTTTAATCCTGCCATCCTGCATTGCCCTCACAGCAGATGATGCTTTAGAACATGTCAGGTCAGCACTTGAAGGAAAATACTCTAAACAAACAGCAAGTCGGGCCAACTTTACAGTTACTAAGTAAATATTCTTAAGAAAATCTTATTTTATTAAAATATTTCTGAGAGATACACCATGCAGCTCATACAGACTTTGGCAAGGACTTCATGCATTTAGTATGAATTAGCTGATTGTTTCAGCTGTTTACAAAAACTTGGTTATCAACAGAATAAAGTGTTGTTTCTCATTGGTGTGAATTTGCTCAGAAACAACCCAAATGCCAGAAACTTGGGAAAATACAGAATTATGCTGTCATGATTAACTGCACAATTTTCTTAGTACTCAAATATATAAATCAAGCTAACAGTAGAAAATTTAAATATGAGTTCTCAGAAAAAAGAACACTTGCAAAGTTGCTTCCATAACAAAAGTAAATGGGTAAAACCAAAACTTGTTGTATTTTTAACGGATTAAACCGGAAGTTAACTTAAACATCCATATCAGCACAGTTCAACTTGTCACCTTGCTAAACACAAACTGCCCTGCAGTTTTCAAAAGCGAGATTTCAACAAGTAAAACCCCAGCCGCCGCCACTGAGCCATTTTGCTGCAGCTGCTGAATGGCACCAAAAATGCAGTTTTAAAAAGAAACAAAAAGCCACACGTCCCCGAGCACTTACAGCTTTGCCTTTGTCTTTTCTTCCTGAGACAGCACTGGCAGAACGCCCCACCCCTGAGTGGGAATTCATTTGAATAAAGCACCAGGAGCTTCAGCACGGGCAGGAATTGAGTGGAGTCTCCATGGGGTCCGGGGCGGGGGCTGGAGGTGCCGTCCTGGCTCCGCTGCCGGCCCCGTTCCCGTTCCCAGCCCCGTTCCCGTTCCCGGCCCCGTTCCCAGCCCCGTTCCCGGCCGTTGGCCCGCACGGCGCTTCCTGTGTTGTGATTCGAAGCGAGGGGCGGCCGCGGGAAGGGCCGGGCTCGCCCCTGCCCCGGGCCCGGCCATTCCCCCGGGAGCCTTCCCGGAACGCGCCCGGCCCTCCTGCCACCCAACAACCAAGGAAATTCAGTTTAAAAATACAAAAGGACCTTTTTAATAAAGTGTTTGTGAGCCTCTGCTAAAAATGGAGCCAAGCATAAAAATACTTTTGTTGCTTACTTAAAAGCATCCAGCTGGCCTGAAAAATTTTCATTTAGCAATACAAGCTTTTAAAAAATACTATTAAAAATAATTCAGCTTCATTTCAGTTTAATTTCTGTAAGTGTTTGCTGTACCTTAACACAGTTAATAAGTCAGAAAAAGTCCTGCATCCCTGGAGATCATAAAGTGAGGTGGAAGCTTGAGCTCTCCTTGGCAACCCAGCCCTGGGAGATGTGACCTCTGAGGCCTTGCTGATTCTCTCAGGACTGGAGGTGACAGCAGAGAAAGGCCATCAGTCCCCACCAAACAGGCTCTATAAGCACTGCCAGACACAGATCTTGAAAAACCTTTAAGGCCAGACTCCACAAAAGGATGCACGAAGGATTTCTTACACAGAAATTGTCTGCAAGGCTCTGCCCAGTGTGTTTGTGCAAGGCATAAAGATTTCGTTCTTAACATGCTCTGCAGCACCTGCTGGGAAAATGAGTTGTTCAAGTGTTTTACCAAAGCTGGTTGGTTTAATAGGATGTTTTAACTATAAAGATTTTTTAACTTTCAAATTATAACCTAATGACTTTGATAAGCAGCAGAAGCACATATAACTCATGAAACATGCACAACTGAGTGGTCACCTGTTAAAGCTGCCTTTAGTCCATGGCACAGTATATAAAAACTTAATATTCTGGTTTTACTTACATGTCTTGGATCCTCAGGACTTACAGAACCAAGAGAACTCTGCAAATCTTCAAGCTCTTTATGATTTTTCTCTATTTCTCTTTTCTGTTTCTCTATTTGTTTTTCCAGTTCTAAGGTTTCCTTGCGTAGCTCCTGCAGGATTTGTAACTTTTCACTCAATTGCTGTTCAATTGCTTCCTTGTTAACCTGGGACATCTGGAGACAGCATTAGGTTGAGTGGATTGGAAAAACACAGATAATCAAGAAAATATTTAACATTTAAATTAAGAAGATCCTGGTCACTGATTTTCAGTCAAGTCTTAAAATTAAAAATAGCAATATTTGATGAAAGTTGAAGAAGTGAAGATGCTGTTTTAATTTAATGCTGATAAACTAATTCTTGCTGCCAATTCTGAAGCCACATTGCTTATCAGCTGCACAACTCAACCTACACAGCAGGTTCTTCCAAAGAGTTCTGGGGAAAGTCAGCAATAAATCAGCAGCAACACATGGAACAGATGCCACTAACTGTACTACAGCTCCAACAGCTCATTTATGAACAAGCTCTCTAAAACCTGTAAGATTTTTCTGATGCTTGACAAATGGATTTATGTCAGGACAGTGGCCTCTTTGTAAGAATGGGGAGAAAAAGTTATTTTCTTACATCAACACTGCTTCAAACACCTTCCCTTGTTATTTGTGGAAAAACTTACTTTTTTCTGGGCCAGAGCATCCTCCAGTTGTTGCAGTTCCCCTGTTACTTTTAAAACTTGTTGCTCTGCATCTCCAACTTCACTTTGCAGTTCTTCTAATCTTCTTTGTGCTGCAGACAAAAGAAACCCAACACAAAACCCACAATCCCACAAAATACATTATAATGTTGTGTATAACACTGATACACAGCAGTGTATGAGCACATCAAACAGCACAGCATTAACCCAGTGATAATCACAGCTAAGACATTCTGACTTCTCAAAAAGTATGTCCAAAGTTTATTTAACAAGTATTACCCAATTAAATTCATGCATCAAATAGGAAACCTCCCTAGAATTGTGTTTTCAGTAACATGTAATGGTCTCATGCTGAGTTATCTTGAAATAACAGCAATAAGAAATTGTAGCAGTTTTGACAACAAATTCATCAAGTCCAGGGTTTAACAATCACGGCACTTCCAGCCTTTGACACACTGTTTCTATTCTTAGTCAAATTCGTGTCAAGCTGTAGCCAGTGGAATAAACCACACTGATATACATGTTTTTATTTTTATTTGATAAAAAATAGGGGTTTACCTGATTGAATCTTTTCTTCCTTATCCTGCAGTATTTTATCTAGACTTTGGAGATGTGATTCCAGCTGGGGTTTCCTACAGGAATCCTCTTCCTCCTGTTGCATTTTCCCAACCTGCAGCTGCTGGGCTTTGTCAGAGATGTAGCTTTCCCTTATAAACATATTTCTTTTGTACCTGGCCTTGCCAATGTAGGGACTTTCACCAGGTACATTATCAAGTTCAACCTCCTGAAATGTAAGAGGCAGAGTCTTTACCTCAGAACTATGGCTGCAGTCCACTCCTAACATATATTTAACTCTCATATCAAGCATAAAAAGGAAAACCAAATTGAAATTAGAAGATTTAGAAGAAAACAGATTATACTTGATTGGTTTTGTCCTTGAATATTGTTATTTTATAATAGAACTAAAACCAAACCAAATTGTGGTGTGACCAGTTTGTTGCAGATGTCTGGAGGAATTTTTTCTTAGTATATTAAACTTAATTAGATTATATTTAGTCCATTACATTTTTGCACTAAAGTTTTACTCAGACATAACTTAATAGTAGTCAATGATTACTGATCTTAACTTTTCTTATGGATTCCATTCTGGCATCTCCACATTTTTGTTTGCAAGTATGACAGGGATGGGGCCTTTAATAAAGCAGCATCTATTAGTTCATAGAAAAACTATCAAGTTTTTTATTTTCTGAGTTGAAAAAAATCAAGGGAAACAGCAATGAAAAGATCCATGATTTTAAAATTATTACCTCTGAGGGAAAATAATTTAATGGCTCAAATTTTGCATCAATCTTGTAAAAGGCCAGCTCCTGTTCCAGCTCATACTGCTTCTGGCAAGCTCGGGTGAGCTCCACTGTCTTCTGCTTCAGCTGAGAAAGCACAAAACCCAGTGAGTGTCATTCAGTGGAATCCACTCACCACTGTCACACACAGTGCAGCTCCAGAGAGAGCAGGGCACAGCCCTCAGCGTGGAAACAAAGCTCACAGCACAGTTTAGGATCAAGAATATCACAAAGGGCAATGTTACAACGGTGACTAAGAGGAGACAAAAGCCTCACAATTAATAAAATACAAATGATCACATGAAAGGCCTTTTAAGTTTATGATCAAAGTGATAGGTTTATTTTTGAACCTAATTTAGGATAAAACTATAATTTGGGTATGATCCTTTAGCAAAATGTAGACCAAAATAACAAATACATTTACTGCTACTAGAGAGCAGGAGAACTATTAACACTGTTAAAGAAACAAAAATCTCTCAATTGTCAAGAGTACAAAGTCTCTGTATTTTATTTTAGCTTAACCATGTGCTAGATTGGTTTTGAGGTTATTTTTAAGTAAAGGTCCATCATGTGATTTCTTTTTAAATCAACTTTTCACACTGAGTACCTGAGGGAGAACATGCAGCACAATTCCAATAGAGAGTGGAAAGCAGTACTAATGGAAGAAAAGAAATAGAACAGGAAAGGCTTAAAGAAAGATTTCAAAACCTGATAAAACTCATGCAAAAATTAACTCTGTTTCAGAGGAAAGGGGAAAAAATATCAAGAAAAGTGTACTCCAAACCACAGTGAATATAAAGTCTCACTGGGAGACTTCATAATAATGCTGCTACTTCAGGGAACGTGCAAATACATCCTAGAAATAAAACCAACCATGCAACCCAGGGGCATAGTGGGGCTACCTTGAGTGAGGAACAAAGACTCTGCAGGAAGGGGACTGTGACAAACCCAGACACCAGCTAAAGGGAGACAGAAGTGAGCCAAGTTTGTCATCCAAAGGAAAAAAGTGGGTTCAAGCTGCAAAATATTTGCTGCTAGATCTCATTACTCTGAAAACTTCATTTCAGAGGCAGACTGCTGGTTAGTGTGTGTGTGTGTGTTCAGAGAAACAGCTATAGAAGTACCAGGTACAGAGAGTCTGAAGGATAAAATTTTAGAGGACAGGTCTAACAGGACAAAATCCAAATATTAAGTTCCCATTGGGTCATTCACAACCCAGTACTCTCAAGTCAGTAGGACTTTGCTTGTATTTTATGGCTACCAATGAAAGAGACTCAAACATAACACTTTAGGATGATGTGAATAAAATACAAGTGAAGTGGTGGGCATTACCCAAAATAATAATTAAGGGCTATTACTGACATACAACTTGTGTGCACATCTTGTTTTTGTAAAAGTAGCAATCTTCCTTATTGCAGCAGCACTTTAGAGTCTGACCAGTGCAGCATATTCAGTACATCAGCAATTTAGCAGCTTAACCTTTCATCAATTGACAAAATTTTAAACAGAAATACATAAATAATTACTAGAAACAAAGAAGTTTCTATAAATCACAAGAGTGATACTGAATGCTGCTTCCACATACTTACTTTTTCCACAGAAACAATATTGAAAGCCAATAATCACTCTCTAAAGAGTTGGAAGTCTCTCAGTTTTAAAATTAAATCTCCAGTCATTTGAACACTGACAACTCTGTGTCCAAAGATTTCCTTAGTGCCAGGGATTATCTTACCAGCTCATTTTTGGTGCCCAGGTCCCTCTGTAGCTCTTCAAAGCTTTGTCTCTGTTGCACAGCCTTTTCCTTTAGTGACTTGTTGAGCTCATCTTGATGTTGAAGTTGCTCAAGCACTTTGGACTGGCTGAGTTTCAGGTTCTCCCTCTCCTTTATTGTGTTTTCCAACTCTCTTTCTAATTTTTCTATCTCTTCTGAAAGACAAAATCAGAGAAACGCTCAAATAGAAAAATATTTTCCTTCCTAAACCTAACTTTTGTGTCGTTCACTTTAGATTTAACAGATTATTACCTAAATTAAACCTCTCCAGAGCTTCCTGCCTGTCATGGTTTGTCACTGGCTGTCCATCCAAGTTTTCCAGTGCTCTCAGGTGGAATATGGTGTACAAGCAGTAGTGAGGCAGATTTGCAACTGGGTTTTCAGCAAGGAACAGAGAGGTCAGATCTTGCAGAGGCTTTAGTTTAGCTATATCATGGAGCTAAATCAAAGAGAAACAAAACAATGATCAGACATCCTTCCGAGAAAAATTAAACCCCCAGGAGTGAATTTCTGATTATGTAGAATGTTCTGTGTTAGGTCTGCATCAAAGGATTTATTTTAACCTTTATGCTAAAGAATAAGCTCTAAAAACCTACCAAAATACAGAGTCTTATGACTAAAAATCAAATTATTTCCTCTATAAAAAGTGCTACTGTGAAGAGGGTAAATGCAATCAAACTTTATCTTGGAAATTTCAAGATATCAAGGGCTGTGGATGTATAACCTCCCAAAACGTTATGCTTTCCCAAACAACTTAATAGGTTTGTATCTTCCATACCTGCACAAAAGGAGTTTTTCTGACAAATAACTTTATTAGGCTCCCAAGTGCTACGTTTCACAGCAGGCTTTGTGGCACTCAGCAATTACTCAGAGTAAGTCAATCAGTGTAAATACCCCAGCTCATTTCAAGAAAAGACTGAGCAATGCCTGGTTCTAACTATAATCACTTACTGAGGACACTTTATTCTGTTTCAAATTCAGGCTTCGCAGAGACCTCATTTTCTTCCCTACCCACACAGGAATGTGCTCGATCTCATTCCCTGCCAGGTTCAGCTTCTGAAGGTTCTGCAAATGTTCTATGCCTTCAATTTTGCTGAAAACGAGAAGAAAAATGTGATTTGTCATGAACCACAGCAAATGTAAAGTGAAACTGAGGCATTATGAATAAACTACAACAAAATCTGTCACAATTAATTAACCAAGAGACCAGCAAACCCATTATTTACTGCCATGCACAATTCAAGTTACACCAGCTTACTTACAAGAACTAAATTAAGACCAAAAATTACACCATAGTTTTCTGTCATTGCAGCAACACCATTACTTTTGCATATCTTCATTTCAATATTAACACTATTTAGAAGTCTGGTAACTCCATTCTAACAGGCAAAATTTGTTCTTTCTCTCCTGAGAATGTAATGGGACAAAGATGAATCAAAATAAAGTTGTTTTGTGGGGGTTTATTTCCTCCCCATAAAAAGGAAGGATCATCTGTAAACTGACAGCATGAAGAGCTACATTTTTAGTGTTTTCATTAAAACTATTGAGGAAACCATGCTAGGTCGTAGTTTACTTGAGCATTTTCATGAGTATTAAGGGAGGATAAAGTATTAAGTAAACCATGAGTATTATAACAAAGTACAGCAGGATGTGCTCCTGTGACTGTACAATTTTTTTTGTTATATATAAGCTGTACATAACCAAAGTGTGAAAATAGAGCAGTAACCAAAAGGAACGGTGCCCTTTTCAATTCCTGTTGAGAGAGGAAGTTGTGTGAATGCAATGTGTAGAAACTCTGTGGTTTTACTCACTTCCCATGGTAAATGTCTCTACTGAAATGGCAGTTTCTCTGCTGCAAAGGCAGTTTTAAAATTGTAAAAATCATAATCCATTGACAGAAAAATTAAAAGCAATTAAAGAGTTTTGCTACTGCATGAACCATTACTCTTCAACACTTTAAACAAGACACCAGGCACTCAAAAGAGTTCAAAAACAATTTAGGGAGTTTATGGCCTGCCTGATCAAGCCCAGTCAACTTCCTCTCCTAAAGGCAAACTTATTATATTACCTGTAATAATAAACAGTAAAAGTTTAATTAATTTTTAATGCACTTAATTGAGTTACTGCCCATTCCTCGTTGTGGTATCTGGAAACTTGCACTTCTGGCTTGGTTTCCAAGGAAAACAAATGAAACCACAGCCATGGTACACTGACAGCACTTCCCAGAACTATTTACACTTCTAACACCTGTGCTTTTTAAAAATACCTCAAAGCCTGTTAGTGTTGATATACAACTTGGAAACACCTCAAGTGCTCACTCCTGTGAGAGAACTCACTTAAACAGGAAAGGAAAATCAGCTTTATTCATCCTGGGCTCTCCAGACTCTGTGGTGTCTCTGCTTACCTGATTTTGTTGCCAGACAAGTTGAGTTCACGCAGCTTCAGCAGTTTATCCAACTTCTCAATCTTCTCTATTTGGTTGTTACTAAGGTTTAGCACTTCTAGTTTAAAGCACTTTTCCAAATTTTCTATGTACTAAAGAACAGAAAATTCCTTAGCATAGGATTTGGGGTTTTTTAAAGAGAAAGGTAGATTTCAATTAATTAAAAATACCAAATATTTAACATTTTATTAATCACAGTTCCTTGTGGTATTCTAAAACCCCACTTTAGGTACAGTCTTCTACAGTGTTGGAAAGCTGGATTTTAAATTTACAGTGGGCCAGTCTTCATCTACATAAAATGGAACATGTTATTTAAAAAAAAAACCAACCAACCAACCCCTCCAAACCAACCAAAGCAGCACAACCCAAAACCTAAAAAATTACATGAATTAATTTCTTTTAAACATCATTCTAATAATCAATGTTTTTTCTTTTGCGCAAGTCTCCATTGTCATTTTTTTTAAATCAAAAAATGGTTGCAGAACTAGGCTAACAGAATTAGACTATGCTGTTTACATCCACTTAAAATAAGCCTTTATTAAACAATAAGTCGTAATTATTTTAAGTTTAGTTTAAGTTTCCAGTTATTTCCAATAACTTACCTTAAATTTCTTGTCCCCATCCTTCGGGGAAGAAAGATTCAGTGAGCTTATACATGCCAGATTTTGCTGTTTTGACACACCCTTTATAAGGGGTTCAGTTATGTACTTAACTCCTGGGCTAATACCATTTTCACCTGAAACTAAACAGAAAACATACCTTTAATATGAAAGAATTGGTGATTTTTGTATTAGACTTTTTGTTTACACTGAATACTGAAAAGACATTGAAAATGATCCCCACAGAAGCATTTACAGGAAGGAGTAAAAGTCTCATTATTCTCCCCAGCTTTCATTACTCCCATTTCCACATTTGTGTTCCAAAAAAGAAAAGGATGAAAGCAATTTTTTCAGGCTTCTTTCCAACAGATCACACACCTTTAATCAATTCACAGAACACTGGCTTTTAATGCTTGTGCTATGTACTTGGATACCAGTATTACTCATTACACAATACCTTTCTGAAATTTAAAAGCAGGTCCAACATTTTCTGCTGCAATATCCAGTTGTTGGGGCCTCTGCTCCATGGTTTTGTGAACAGCTGGAGGTGTCTGCTGGCCAAGACATGGAGATGTGGCACCTGAACTGACAGGTGACATTGGCAGAGGTATCTGGGATGCTGATGCCTGTGGTTTTCTACCTGAAACTTTCCTTACAGAGCCTTTCTTCATTGCCAGAAATGCTGGGTGTCACATGGCAATACCTGGAAGAACAGAAACAAATATCAGCCTGTGCAGAAAGCTAAATCTTAAAAGTTTACATGACAACAAATGTGCTACAGAAACTGCCAAAAAACACTCCTCCAGCGGGTGCCAGCTTCCCACTTTCCTGGCATTGGGAAAAATGATTTTACCTTTATATTCCCACCTTTCTACAGCACAGCCCCAGGGACTGATTGAGCTGCTTTGTGTTTGCAGCTCATTTTCCTCCTGTCCTGCTGGCTGTGGTTTACACAAAGTCTGGCAGGTCTGGAGATACTCTCAGCTCAGACTAACAGAGCTGGCAGGGACACAAACAGAGGATTGGATCCCAACTGTTCCCAAAGTTTCAAATCACCCACTTTGTAGTAAGAACAAATGCAAGCAGAAAAAGAGGTAACCGAGAAAAAAAAAATTCAGATCAGCCTAGCACTAGCATTCCCAGAGTTTTCCTTTCTGCAAAAAAATTATTCTGTGACTGTCTGGGGAATTTCAGAGAACGTTAACAGAAAATTCTCTCAGTGATGAACGTATTTCCCCAGGGGTAAGTGTAGGAAAAGTCATGTACTCCGTGTGACACAGCGCTTGTAGCAACCATCTCCAAGGGACGGAGCTTTACTAACACCTCCACCCAGCGAACAAAGGGCACATTTTAAGACCTTTTTTAAGATAGAAGAGTCTCCCGTTAGGGGAGCTTGGAGCTCTGTGAGTGATTACATTGTGCCTTGAGAATATGTTCTTCATTGAGATGGATTTTTTTTCCCCTCCGAAACTGGAAAGAAAATAAGGACAAGGGAAGAGGGGCACGAATAAGGGCCACTGTTTTCTATCCATTACTTGGAAACACAATTCATACAGGATCAGGACTGGAAGGGGCAGGAGAGGGAGAAAGATGCTGGCGCGCTAACGAAAAGCCACATTGGGGCGTTCCTTCATGTTCCAAAGGAGCGCAGTTGGTGGCTTTGACGCCGCTTCCTGAGGACCGGCTGTGGTTTCGCAGTGACAGCCGCGGGGAGCTGCACAGTGATGGGGGCCCGGTGTGCTCGCAGTCCCCCCCGTCCCCTCCCGGTCACCGCCCGCGGGCCGCCCCCTCAGGCCTCCGCTTTGATTACCTGCGTTGACATGGTAACGCCGTCTCACCGCTCGCCGCCGCGCCGCCCCGGGCAGGGCGGCCTCGGGGCGCTCCCGAAAGGTGGCACCGGCTCTCAACGCACCTCTCGGCCGCCTCCTTCCCCTCACCGAGCGATCACCGCCCGCACCGCCGAGCCCCGGGCGCTGCGGCTCCTTTAAGGGCGCTCTCTGAGGGGCCATGCCGCCGCCATTTTGTCCGCTCGGAGGCCGCGGCGGGTGCGGCTGAGGGGCGGGGCTTTAATGAGGCCACGCCCCGGTGCCTTTCCCGCCTCCAAGGCCCCGCCCCCGCCTCGCCATTTCCCCCTCGTGTCCCCTCAGGGTGAGCCCTCAGGGAGTTGTGGTAATTAAAGCCCAATTTGTTGTATAAACAATAAAACCTTGAGGGATTTTGTTCTATTTAAAGCCCGAATAGCTGTGTAAACAATGAAATCTCCTCCGCTGATAGATTGTTTTTTCATTTTCCGTACTCTGTGCGTGTCACGGTAGCATGTCAGTGCGAAATTGTGTATAAATGCACTTTATTCTGTAATATTGGAACTATACAGCTCGTTTACAATTATAAACTCTGCTTGTCCCGTTTAAATCTCAGTGATTTTCACAGAGGCGTGTAAATAAATCTCTTTTTAACACTTGGACGGTGTTAGTTCAGCATCTATATAACTAAGTGTGAAATGCAGGGTTGGAAAACCGTAGGCTGTGTCTGTGAAAAGTGTGGGAAAGGGGCACAATTAGATTTAAAAATCATTATTTCACAGTATTGCTAGACTTTGAAAGCATTTCCCAGTGTTCTTTACTATTTGTGCCTTACCGTTTACATACCACCTCTATTGGTATTTAATAATAGGTATTTTGGCCATTCATTTTAAAATTAAGAACCTTACATTTTATAAACTTTTATTCTATTATTATTTCCCTTCCAGTTCATTTTCATTTGGTGAGAAGCTGACCTTACTGTAATTTCATTTTGTATTGACCAGAAACAGTTTTGTAAATGCTTTTCCCGTAAAGGTTGACTGCAGTATTTGTTTAAACTTCAGCATTCTTGCACAACTTTGTTTAACTTTACATAAACTTATTTGTTGAGGTGCTATCCTAGATATCAGGCCTGCAAAGGCTTTGTCACCAATGGTTGTGGGGGGTTTTTTTGCAAATGTTTGCAAGGTTTTTTGCAAATTTTCTCAATTTTCTTTTTCAAAATAGTGCATGTGGATATATTGTGCCCTAATATTTCCATAGTGCAGTTTTATTTGTAATGGAAGTGGTCAGAAAGTTGGCATAATCTGGAATACAAATGACTAAAAGAAATTTGTAAGGGAAAAGTTATTTCAAAAGTAACAAAATAGTGCTGGTCTAAACACATCCACACATTGTTTGACGTAACTCAAATGCTTTTTTCCTTCAGACACAAATTTAAAGTCACTTTGATTTTAAAAAGTTATTTTGTTAAGGACAAACTGAAACTATTTTTTTGTTTGCTGGGTTTTTTTCTACCTCTGAAAATTATTTTATTCATGTAGTTGTCAGAAGGAAAGTGATGACTGACACAGGATTGCTGTGGACATATTAAATATTGAAATTCTATATTTAAAAAGTCCTATGTTTAGCAGTTCTGGCTTCCTGAGGAGGGGGCAATAATGTTGTGGTAAAGAATGATCTGTAATTAATTATTAACTGTGAGTGAAATGTGTTGGTGGCATTTCTGCTCACCCACAGCAGAGGCTCTTTAACCCACCCTCATTAACATCTATGGTTTGCTGTTGTCCCAGACACAATGACTATTTTAATATATTTTATTGTTTTGCTGTTTTCTGGAACGACTCTTAGCCAAGAGAAAACGTAAGTAAAGCAAATGTGGAATTTACTGGAAATGTTTCTTGATTGTTGTGCCCTCTTTTGGGTAAATAAATCCAGAATTTAAGTGGAGCCAATACAAAGGGCACTATCCAAATAGGATTTTAATTAGCGCCTTACAACAACCTGATTATCCTGTTTGCTTTGACCCTGTGTATGTGACTGAATTACAAAGGGAAGTGAGAAATCCGACAGAAATACAGTTCCATTGTCCTGTTATTGTTTTGTATTCCATGTACAGATATGTCCTTACAGCACCAAAGATCTTCCGAGCTGGGGCCTCTGAGAAAGTTGTGGTTCAAGCCTTTGGTTACGAGGAGGAATTTCCAGTCAATATTGCTCTAAAAAGCTTCCCAGATAAGCTTGCTGTGTACTCGTCTGGTCGGATTTCCTTAACTCCAGCCAACAAATTCCAAGATGCTGTAACTTTAACAGTAAGGAATTCAGGTTTTTCTATACAGTCTTTTTATTATCACATTTAGTGGTAAGTGTTAAAAAAAATGGTTATGGTAAGCTTGCAGTTGTTTAAGCTGGGGAGGGAAACTTAATGCCCCAATTTTTGGTCTGAAATTAAAATTACGCTGAATAAAATCAGCGTAAAGGAATGACACTGAAGCTAAACATAGAATCAAACTGTTTTAGAAACATTACCATAGTTGCATAACTTTAAATATAAAAAGAGAGAATCAAATCAAAGTACCAACCATATCAGCAGCTTTGTTGTGGCCAGGATTCATCATGTGCAGAAATGGAAATCTGATAATTTGCATTGTTGTGACCTCATAACTGGGCTTTGAACTTTGCTGGTTTAGTTCTGGGCATAAATGAAATGCAAACTTTCAGAATATCTGTAGCTTAATACTTCAGACCATCATCTATCATGTAAGCGAGAATAAATCCTTGTGGGTGTTGATATTTTTATTTAATGCTACTCAACCACAGGACCATAATTGTCTGAAAAAGACACTCTTTGCATCAAAAAATACTGTAGGAAAGAATACATGAAAAATATTTTAATAATCTTCAAAAAACTTTATTTCCTCTCCCCCAGGTTCAACCAACAGATTTACCAAGAACAGATAATTCAGAAAAATATTTGTATTTGGAAGCTGTTTCTCCACATTTTACGAGATTTAAAAAAATTCCTGTTTCCTATGAGAATGGGTTTCTTTTTGTTCATACAGACAAACCAGTTTATACTCCTGATCAATCAGGTGAATAATGCTTATTTCTCTTGGCTGGTATTTAATTTTTAAAGTCTGCTGACTCTGCCAGGGAATTGGGATTTAAATCTTCATTAAGCTCTTGGTTGTGTTGCATTGTCATAGACTGATATTTAATTCTTTAAGCAGAAGAATAATACTTTGAATTATTTGATCATACTGGAATCACTTCTCCCTGCCCTCCCCACCCTAAATGGCTAATTTGTGGCAGAAAGAGTGAAAGATTTTCCTGGGAATTTGTTAAAAAATATGAGTGAACTTTTTGGTTGTTTTGATTTGGAGATTTATTGCTGTAATTTTTACAGTGAAAGTCAGAGTTTACTCTCTGAATGAGGAACTGCAGCCAGCTCACAGAGAGACTGTCCTAACTTTTGTGGTGAGTTGTCATTGAATTTAATACTAATATTTTGTAGCTCTAATAACAAATAAAGGGTAGGTAGATGGGAAATCAGGATTGCAAGCAATGTTTAATAAAACTTTTAGATGTTTTTGTAGGTAGCCAGACATCTTTTAAAAGATTTAAAATTGACTTTGCAAAGTTGGGTAGAGATTTTCAAGTCCCAGATCTAAAGTTGTTACAGGATAGGAAAAAAAAATCTTTAATATCTGGGGAAAGGATTTTTGAAGGAATTTTAAGAATATATGTGTTTTATACTATTTGTTTCATTTAAGATATCAAAATAATCAGTATCTACTATATTTTTAGCTTTAACAATTGGCTTGTTATGACAGTATTTTTTTAGCTATTTTAAGCATAGCTTTTACTCGGTGGAACCAGAGTAAAATCTGTTACCAGAATTTCAGTCTGAGTTGTTTCTCTAAATATTTATGTTTTTATGCTCTGAAACTCTTAAAAAATATTTTATGGCCAGGCTGCCTCTGAAATCACAGGATTAAGATTCCCTTTTCAATAAGAACAATCTGTAACTGCTCATTCTTTCCTCTTATCATTTAAAGGATCCTGAAGGAGTAGAAGTGGATATTTTGGAAGAAAAAGATTTTACTGGAATAGTTTCTTTTCCTGACTTCAAGATTCCTCCTAATCCTAAGTAGGTTTATTTAATGTTTTTTTTTTTGTGAATTATTAATATAATAATGCCTTTTTATAATGACTGTCATAGAGTGGTTTTGCATGGTGGGCACGGCTTGAAACTTGGAGATTTCTAACATTTCACATAGGTTGGAATCATGATATAAGTAAGGATCTTATGACAGAGCATTTGCCTTAAAGAACAGGATTTTCATGCTCAGTTAAAAAATAATATTAATGACAAGGCTTTCTACTGTAGAAATTTAAACGGTGACAAAGACGTGGGGATTTCATATTTCATAGACGTTTCATACAAATCACCAGCATTTTCCCAGGAACAGCAGTAGAAAGAAATATCTCTTCAGTTCTCCTTTTAGTCTTGAGAGGGTGCTGAAGCATTGCTGAGATGGCAGAAAGATGATAGCAGGGGTTTGAAAAACTGGTTTGTAACTGATTTCAATGCTTTAAAATAAGTGTCAAGTAATTAGTGATGTATCAAAGAGAATCTGCTCAAAGTAGGCACTGAACACGTGCAAAACTTTGGAGCAGAATTTTCCTTTCCAAGAGATTATTACCATGAATTATTATTAAGCAGTAATATCAATTTTTGCCTTCAACATTAATTTTCATCCTAAAAGCTGTTTGATTGTTGACATTTCATAGGTATGGAATTTGGAAGATTAAAGCCAAGTACAAAAAGGATTTTGTGACCTCAGCTGTGGCAAAATTTGAAGTCAAGGAGTATGGTAAGGTGTGCCCATGCTGTGAACCTGCATTTTTAGTATTTTCATTAACTCAAACCCCTTGATATGCCACGTTTTTCAGTGGCTGAGCACCTGTGGCTTCATGGATAAAACCCACCCAAGTGGCCTTTTTTCTGCTCAATTTGCAGCAATGCCAAGCTTTTCCATCGTCATCGAGCCAGAGAGTAACTTCATTAGTTCAGATAAATTTGAGAACTTCAGGATTGTTGTGAAAGCTAGGTGAGGAAATTGAACTTGGAATTCTGAATATTATGTATCTCCTCTTCTTTTACCTGAGGAATGATTCTCCTGAGTCCAGAATTTTCCTCTTTGCCTTCCTCAACCAGCCCTTGTATCAAAATCCTTTCTGCTCTGTAAGAGATCTTAAGTGACCCTTCTTAAAATTCCCCCAAAGTGATAATTTTTCAACAGAAGTGTTTAAAATGCACAGATATTTGTTTTCCATCTCTTGCCTAGGCAATTACTCTTCTTCAGTAACAAATGCTTTGTTGCAGCCATTAAAGTAATCTTAAAAGCATTTATATTGTTTTATTCTCAGCTATTTTTCCAGCAAAAAGCTTCCGACTGCTGATGTTTTTCTTCGTTTTGGAATAATTGAAGAAAGTGAGAAAAGAATGATGCCTCAGGCAATGCATGTAACGAGGGTAAGAAGCAGCAAGTCAAGTTTGTGTAGAATTCACATGCATAATTCAGGGCTGATCCAGTTCCACTGAAGTTTTTCCATTAAATTTGGTGAGAATGGGCCTTGAGTCGTACTTTGCATCCACAGCTCCCCAGTGTGGACTTTTCCTGTGTAATGCTGTCATCACAGGCAGAGAAATGCACTTGGAATATTTTAGAGAATGAAGAATTCTTTACTAAAACATCTCCACCTTTGATTTCCTCTGAAAATAGACAATGAACAGAAAGAGATTGAATCTGCATATGGGCTTTGTATTGTTTCTAAATTATTGAATATAAAGTGTTGATTTCTGTTTCATTTTCAGATTGAAAATGGAGTTGCTAAGATCAATTTTAACAGTAAGAGAGCAGCAAGTTCTATAGGATTTGACAGCCTGGAAGCACTGGATGGGTCATATTTATATATTGTGGCATCAGTGTTGGAGTCTATGGGTAAGTTGCTCTTTGACTGAAATTTTTCTTAACATTTGTGCAAATGTGAACAGAACTAGAAAAGAAAATTATTTGGATAAATTTCCTAATATCTGACCTTCTTCAATACTGAGTTCTTCTTCCAAAAACTTGTAAGGAAGGACAGCCCATTCTCACTGTAAAAGTGGTTAGGGATTAAACTAATTTTTGGCTATTTGTTCCATGGATGCTCTGTTTTGTTAGGTGGCCTCAGTGGAGAGGTAGAGTTTGCTGGAGTCAGGTTTGCTGTCTCTCCCTACAAGCTGAGTTTGATTGCTACTCCTCTCTTTGTGAAGCCAGGACTCCCCTTCTTCATTAAGGTCAGTTCCCAGGAGCAGAGTGGCTGCACTTTGCAACATAAACCCCATAATGCACAAGTTTGTCATTTTCCCTCTGTGTCACTCTGTGTCTTAATTTCCAGTGACTTGTACATTTTTTGACTCCCTGTTGTAGAAGCAGCTGAGCAGCTTGGAAACTTCTTCCTGAAAAATGTCACCATTTCTTTGTCCTGATGAACAGGTGCAGGTGAAAGACACCAGGGATGACTTTGTTGGGAATGTCCCTGTAACTGTCACTGCAAAATCCTTTAGTGAGCAAATGGATGAGACTCAGCTGATATCAGAGGATTCAGAATCTGGAAGAAGGAAAACAAGCATCAGTGATGGAACTGCTTTATTTGTTGTTAATATCCCATCAAACAGCAAAATTTTGGAGTTTCAAGTGAGTTAAATTGTTCCATAAAATTATTTCTTCGAGGGTGTAATTATTTCTTTGAGGGTAAGGTCTTGAGCTGGCTTCTCTTTTATTAATCCCTCTGAACAACAGGTTGCAGAATGATTTTAGTTTTGTCATTGCTTGTTTGCTTAGGTATAATTCTGTACTCAGACTATTCAGACATTTCATTATCTTTCCAGGTAAAAACTGCAGATCCACATCTTTCAGATGAAAACCAAGCAAGTAAAACCTATGAAGCAAGAGCTTATTCATCCCTGAGTCAGAGTTATCTCTATATTGACTGGGCTTCAAACCACAAAGCCCTGGAAGTGGGGGATGTAATAAATATTAATATATATCCACGCAGTCACTACATTGATAAAATACATCACTACAGCTATTTGGTGAGTAACAGATGTTTCTGCATAAAATATTGAACTGCAATTTAATATGTATGGTCATGGATGAAAAACCTCAACAAACCAAGAACTATTCTCAGCATAGAATATGTGCAGCTCAGACAACTACTTCCTTTCAGATACAATCTGTCAGCTTTATCGGAAAAAAATAGCAGGCTCATGTTTAAATTATATTTTATGTCCTTTTAAAAAAAATTTTTATCTGACATTGACTGGGATTGAGAACAAGTAGTGTTAGTCTCAACAGCTATTTCAGAAGGTGAAATGCAGATGAAGGAAAAGAAATGCAGAGACAGCATTTCTTTTTAGTGGAAGATATAAATTCAAATAATTATTATGTGTGAAAAATAGACTGAATATAAAATTTGACTTTTTTACTCTTAATCTTTTTTTTTTTTGTTTCTAACTGCAGATCACATCAAAAGGGAAGACAATAAGCTTTGGAACTCAGGAGAGAATTAAGGATTTGGAATATGAACATTTAACTTTTCAGATAACCCAAGAAATGGTTCCTTCAGCACGTCTCATTGTTTATTACATAGTCACGGGAGAAGGAGCAGCAGAGTTAGTGGCTGATTCAGTCTGGCTGAATGTGGAACAGAAATGTGGGAATAGCCTTGATGTGAGTAGCAAAACAGGCACTGAAATTTGTGGGTGTGCATTCATTTTATGGTCAGATTTAATCTTGGATTTACACAAGGTCTTTAACACTTAAATTATTAAAGTGTCTGCCTTCAGCTGAATTGATTTCAGAACAATCTGCTCCAAGTCACCAATATTTGTTTTCAATTTATAGATTAAGCTGCAGTCAAGCAAAGAGACACTGAAGCCAGCAGAGGTTGTATCATTTACCATGAAAACCCAGTCCAGTTCCTTTGTTGCTTTGTCATCTGTTGATAAGGCAATCTATGGAGTCACAGGAAGCAGGAGGAGAGCAATGGAAAAGGTGAGGTAGCAGCCATAAAAGAAATTCAGGTTGCTCTTTGTTTCAAAATCAGGTTGCTCTTTGTTACATGTTCACATTCAATAACTGACACATGTCACGCACTCAGCCTGAAAAAGGGCAGAAGAGAATTCAAGCCAGAGTGAAAGTTGTTGGTTTAAATCTACAGTTCAAAATTATTAAAAGAATTCATTTGCAATCTTTTGATTTCCAGTAGAAGTAAAATGTAGTTTTAAAGGCGGATCTGAACTCCCTCATCAGAACTCCACAGACCTGGCCGATAATAGGTTGCGGTGTTGGAGAGCTCCATGCTCAAGGAGCTATGGAGATTACAGTCTCCTTTTTTTTTGTTCCACAAGGAACCTTTCCAGGCTGTGTTCTGAAGGAATTCTGGTAGCATGGCATGTGTGTTTCTCCTCAGGTAATGCTGCAGCTGGAGAAGAGTGACCTTGGCTGTGGAGCTGGGGGAGGAAGGAACAACATTGCTGTGTTCCGAATGGCTGGGCTCACCTTCCTCACTAATGCAAATGCTGATGACTCACAGGAAACAGGTACATTCCTGTGGTTCAGGCACGGAATTGTGGATTTTCTAAAATATTCCACTGTCATTCTCAGTTACTATCTCGGAACTCAAGGGGATGCACGTACTAATGATTTTTGAGGGGGGGGAAACATCTTGTGGGTCAGTTACTGTAATCAAAATGAAAATACTTCTCTGTAAGTAAACCAGCAAACATAAAAAGTTTCATGCATTTGGAATGTGATTTTGTGGAATTATTTTTAAGATGACAATGCTATTACAAGAAAAGTTAACGTTATTTGTTATTTCTTTTTGTTGTTGTTGTTTTGGACAGATGAACCTTGTAATGAAGTGTTAAGAACCAAACGGTCTGACTTCAAGGAAAAGATACACAACAAAGGTGTTACAAACATTTCTGTGTATACCATTATAAAAAAATATCACATCCATTTGGAAATAAAAACTTCATCTCAAGGAAACGAATGATTTTATTTTTATTTCAGTGGCCAAATACCGACATCCAGACACCCAGCGGTGCTGCTGGGCTGGAGTAAAGGCTTATCCAGTCTCTGAGAGCTGCAGGGAGAGAGCTCAGAGAATTCAGAGGAACCAGAGGTGCATTTCTGCATTCACAGATTGCTGTGAATTTGCCAACAAGCTGCGGCTGGAAGAGCCAAATAAGCTCCTAGTATTGGCCAGAATGCGTGAGTATCAGAGCTGTGGGTGTGCTGCTCCAGCAGAACAGGGGGATAGAGAGCTGATGGAACCTGCAAACCCCTCCCTGGCACCTCTCAGGGTTATTCCAGACAGAATTTTACCTGTCTCCCAAGACTTTGGTTGTATAACCCTGAAGAGGAATAGGAGAGCTGGTCTTTATTTTGGGCAGCTCTATTCTGTTCCCCCTTACTTAGAACAAACAGAACAGCAATTAGAGAGTACTAGGACTAAACTTGAATGCTAAATTTGAATCCTTTGCCCAAGCCCAAGACGGCCAGTGGGTAACACGTCAGGAAAGGTCAGTGGGAACGTCAAATTCCTTGTCTTCCATTATCTCCCTATAATTGCTTATTAACATGGTGATCTGCCAGGATATTGAACAGGTATTCACATGTGTAAATGGATGAGGTGGGATTAACACAGATTTTTGACTGAGGCTATTCAGATACCTTTTTTCTTGTCTCTGGGGGGTTTTTTTAACTTGGTTTATTTTTGTTCTTCAGATTTTGAGGCTTTCTTGGAACTGGATGAGGCTCAAGTTCGTAGCTACTTCCCTGAAAGCTGGTTATGGGAAGTTCACCAAGTTTCTTCAAGGTACTGCTTTTCTCAAATCAGCTTTATAGAAAGGAAATGCTAAAACTGAGGTAAACTGGAAAACCTTAGGGTACACCAGAGCTGTGTGCTGAAATGGAATCTTATCCAAATAAACTACTTCTGCCATGTTTCCCTCCATGCTCCATATGTTGTGTGGTGCCCAGATTGTTGAGACACTTTTACTTTGGATCTTCTTAAATACCAGCTTCTGTGAAATCAGCTAAAACCAAGTTTATTCAAACAAAATACCAGAATTCTTGTTTCTTGGCTATGGTCTCAGAGCTTCCCTGAGCCTCTCTTAGTGTGCTGCTGGTGATGAGCTGTGCTGTTAACAGATGGTGATTGGTAATGGATTAATGTAAAAACACTTTTAACACAGGCCCAAGACTCTGTCTGTCACCTTGCCTGATTCACTGACCACCTGGGAAGTACAAGGTGTTGGCATTTCAAATAAAGGTAGGTACTGCAACCCAGTTAGTTTGGAGCTAAAGAATCAGGAAGCTTTGTGGACGATCTCATTGAGTTTGACAATTACGTTCTAAAAAGAAAACAAAAATATGTATTTTAGGGAAAGTAAATTCATGTCATGTGGGTGTCAGTGGCTGGGAAAACAAAGCCTGTCTTGTGTGTGACAATGGGTCATAGTAGATGAGTAAGAAGAAATAAAAACGTTAAGTAACTCTTCCCTGGCACAGCTTTACATTGTCCTGCTACCTGTACCTCAGGGACATGAGATTTTCCAACAGATTTCATATTCCAAGCAGAGAATTTCTTTGGGAAGAAGAAACTGAAAGAACCTGGTATGTCAGCAGAGGTGGGAGGAGTGGGACAGAGCAGCTCGGATCAGGAAGCAAAAACCTGGGCACTTTTAAAAATCTTGGACTGTTCAAAGTACACACAGAAAAATGATAAATCATCACTAAAGTATGTCAAGACCTTTTCTAACTTGTTTATCAGAAGGGTGGATAAGACACTCTGCTTTTATGTTTTTAATTCTCTCAGGCATTTGTGTTGCTGCACCTTTGGAAATCCAAGTCATGAAGGATATCTTCCTGAGCATTTATGTTCCTTATTCCGTGGTACGAGGGGAGCAAATTGAGTTAAAAGGATCAGTTTATAACCATAAAGCCTCTGCAATTAAGGTAATTTGTGTTAATGAGTTCTGTGGAAGGATTGTCATAATAAACTAGAAAAGCATTTTCCCTGTGAGTATCCAGGATAAACAGATCCTTTAGGATCAAATTTCTCCAGTCCTTAAGCCAGTGTTTTGTACTGCAAACAGAGAAATAGCATTACAGCAATAGAATGCTCAGTACAGCATTTCAGTGCAGTGGCTTTGATATTTCTCTGGTGTTGCAAATGAAACATTAAAAACTTTCCACCTTTCAGTTCTGTGTTAAAATAGCAGCTGGAGACGGAATCTGTACGTTTGGAGATTCTGCAAGTGCTGGATTGAGGATGCAGAGCTGTAAATTCAAGAATCTGGATGCTGGTTCTTCCTCAGCAGTTACATTCCGGGTCCTCCCATTGGAATTGGGGCTTCACACTGTCAATTTTACATTGCTGACCCCCAGGAACAGTGAAATTGTAGTTAAAACTTTACGTGTTGTGGTAAGGAAAAGAAATCCAAATGATTTCTAGCGTTTTTGAATTTCAAATTGGGTTCAATTGAGTCAATATAGAAATCTTGCTTTATTTTAATATTATCACACGATGACCTTGAATTCACTGAGATGTGTGCAGTAGAAAAATGAGTGGGTGAGTATTTCAACACACTCATTGTTAAACCTTGATTATAAGAACTGTCTGAAAGATTATATGCATAAAAAGATAGATTAGAACTTTGTAAGCAGGGAGAAATACTATATTCTATGTTGTTTGGTTTGGATTTTCACTGGAACAGGGTTTTTGGTCATTTTTTTCTTTCCTAAGGTTTTATTTAAATATTTTGTTAAATTTTCTCAAGAATTGTGTGAGCTAGAACACTAACTTAAAGTCATGTGGAACAGCTGTACAAAAGTTAAGTCAAACTCAACTACAGCAAAAGAAGGCAAAAATACTGTGAGTTTAACTTGTTATTTCAGTTGATATATTTGATTAAGTAAAAATGTTTCCATTTTCTACCTCTTCCCTTATAATGATCCCAGCCAGAAGGCATTAAAAAAGAACTCCATGCAGGTTTCACTTTGGATCCACAGGGTGTTTATGGTAAGAGAATTGATGATGTGTCTTTGTGTTATTTTTTCCTGTTCTTGATTCTTGATAAGGAAGTTTTTCATAATGTGAAAAACCTGGTGTTTCTCCTTCCTGAGAAATTGTAAATATGTCCTTTCACAAGGATTTCCTACCTTGGCTTCAGGAAACTTGGATTAATTTCTTAAAGAAATCTTTATATGTATCTTTTAGTGTGATATGATTGTAAGCTTTTCTCAGCAGGTGCTTTATTAATAGGAATAGAATATATTCTCATTTAAACACAGAAACCACAAAATTCAGGTCCAGGTCAGATTTTTTTGGTAACAAAAGAAAGACAAGGATTTTGCACCTTTTCCTTTCCAAAGATTGATGTTGTTTGCATGTGCATTTGGGAATATTTCTGATTTTCAAGTTTTAGTTGCTGAATTCTCAGTTGTAACCTTCAGTCTGTGAATTACAGCTGAATCATCTGTTGATTAAATTGAGCAGTTCGATACATATATACATCTTCAATTTCAGGTTCAATCAAGAGACGACAAGAATTTCGATACAAGGTCCCACTGAATCTGGTCCCTAAAACACAAATTGACAGAAGTGTCAGTGTAAAAGGTAAATTGAAACTCCTAGTGCACTGCATATGTACTTTCTATATATATGTGTGTCCTTTTCCTCCTATTTTGCATTAAATTCATCTGGTTTATTCCTTTTCTTTCGAGAGAAGGCTTTGCCCTTTTAGTGTTGAAATTTAAGCACTTCTTTAAGAGTGGTTGCTCATAGGAGTCTGCCCTTGGATTTGCTTTCATTACCTGTTGTTTAAATCAATTTTGGGTTTTTTCCTTCCACAGGACATCTTATGGGTGAAGTGATTGCCACAATCCTGAGCCCCAGTGGCCTGCAGATGCTGACCAGGCTGCCCAAGGGCAGTGCAGAGGCTGAGCTCATGAGCATTGCCCCAGTATTTTACGTGTTCCGCTACCTGGAGGAGTCAGATAATTGGCCTTTACTGGGCCCTGACACCCTGAGGTCGAGGACTCAGATGAGGAGGAAGATGAAAGAAGGTAGAAAAATCTGCTGCTTCTCTTGCTTCAGGGTTGTGGAGGTGCATAAATTCTGCTGAGTGAGAAGGGTGATACATCTGAGGGAGCAAATATAATTCTCATGACTTATTTTGTGCCTGATGTATCCCTTAGGAATTGTGAGCATCTCGTCGTTCAGGAATGCTGACTGCTCCTACAGCATGTGGAAGAATGGGCAAGCTAGCACATGGTGAGTGAAAAGGGGTTTGGGTTGGAAAAAGGCTTATTTCACTCCTTGGTGTTCATATTTTTAGTAAGCACCAGACAAGAGCAGGATGGTGGATTTAAGCAGTGCTTAAAATTCTAGATAATATCTTTTGATTCCTTGCTTTCCCTTGCCAAAGCTTTTCCTCATGTCCATAATTCACCCCATGGCAACCCAGATGGGTTTGGGATGTACTGAGTTCATACCCTGTATCACAGAAATCGATCCTGCTTTAAAATTATTTCAGCAATTACTGCCCATTTGTGAAGCTAAATTTAAAACTAATCTTCATTATTCCTTTGAACCGTGGGAGTGTGTAGGATACAGAACCCTAAACAGTGCAAATGTGTGTGTGCCCTTTGCAGTGTGGGAGTTCCTGCCAATCTAAACAAACAGGATCTGTGTGCTTCCCTTGGCAGGTTGACAGCTTTTGCTTTAAGGATTCTTGGACAAGTTAGTCAATACATTGGTCTTGATCAAATGTCTGTTTGTGATTCCCTTCTGTGGCTGATTGACAACTGTCAGATGCCAGATGGGTCATTCAATGAATTTTCAAACTACCAACCTGTGAAACTCCAGGTATGAAACCCAAACATTTTCTGTGCCTAGACAGTAAAAGCTGAAGGCACCAGGAGAGAAATTGTTTTAACAGTGCAAGATATTTTAGGATGAATTTTGTCAAAACACCCAGTCAAGACAATTTTTCTCTTTAGTCTGAATGCATTTAAAGCACAGCACAATCTTGCAAACCTTTCTGTTTTCCCACATAAAGTAGCTGCTTGCCACTTAATATTTAGAAAAAGAATATTTAGGTTCATTTTATGATCTAATAGTCCTGGCTTGTGAATAACTTCATATATTTTGTTTTCTTGTTTTTGGTTTTTTTTTTAACAAATAAGGTATTACCTTCCAAAGAGTCAATGTATTTTCAGGTTTAACTAAACTAATAGTTTTTACAGGAACTTCTATTTGTTTCCACACCTAAACAGTGAGAAGTTCTATTTATTTTAATCAACTTTATCTTCTGTTTAATTATTTTTTATTATTTGTTTTTTGTAGGGTACATTACCTCAAGAAGCTAAAGAAAAATCTTTGTATCTCACAGCATTTTCTATTATTGGAATTGACAAGTCAATGAAAATATGTCCTACTCAGGTAAACATTGTTTTTATTTCTGCCAGCAGGCATGTTATGGACTTCTAATTTCTTCCATTTTCTTTAACACTTGTTTAAAAAAATCAAGAGGTTGTTTTCTGTGTCACGGATTTATTTGCTTTGTTAGTCTGTCTTTCAAAATTAGGAAAAGAGCAAGAAGGAATTTCTGGATTTATTATAAGCTATTGTAGAAGACATGATATATCTACATAGTCTTGATAGAGAAGATGTGTTTCTTTAGGGTCATTCTGATGGGTGTGAGCTGTAACCTGTTCATATTTTCAGAAAATCCACGATGCCAGGGGCAGAGCAGGGGATTATTTGGTGCAGAACATGCAGCTGGCCCAGAGCCCCTTCACCATGGCCATCACCTCGTACGCCCTGGCCCTGGTGGACCTCGACCACCACTCAGCACGGGCAGCGTTCTCTGCCCTGAAAAAGGAGGCCTTTGTCATAGGTACTGCTCAATTCTCACTGCTCCTGACCAGCCCTGTCCCCATCAGCTGCTCTGCATCACACCTGTGCTCATCACTTTATAAACAGTAGATTTTTGGTGTAAGAGAAGTGAATTTCCATCCCCTGTTAGGTGCAGAGTGAGTTCCTTCCCATCTCCTGGCCCTGAGTGGGCAGTGCCTCCCCTGGTGTAGCAGAGCTGCTGCTGTGCTTCCATCTGAACCCTTTTCTCCTCCTGCAGGTGACCCTCCCATCTACAGGTTTTGGAAAGATGCTTTCCGAGCACAGGACCAGCAAACCCCCAGCTCTGTCACTGCACAAATGGTTGAAACCACAGCCTATGCCTTGCTCACCACTTTGCTAAGAGGGGATGAAAACTATGCTAAGCCCATCATCAAATGGCTCTCTGAAGAACAGAGACATGGGGGAGGATTTTATTCAACTCAGGTGTGCTTTTACATATTTTGTCCTCATTCTTCAAATACCAAAATCTGAAACGCTTTTTTCCCGTCCATGGAAATTCAAGGCCAGGTAGGATGGAGCTGAGCAACCTGGGATAGTGGAAGGTGTCCCTGGAGTGAGAAAGGATTTAAGGTCCCTTCCAACCCAAACAATTCCATGATTCTGTGATATGAACATTTTGAGAGGATATTCTAATTAAATGACCACACTGCCAACATCAGAGTCCTGTGTATGGGATTAGTGTCAAGTGACTCCGTTGCCATGATATTCTTGTTCTCTGGGAAATCTGACTTCTCCTCATTATTATAAACTGAAATTTTATAAATAGGATCTCTGGAGTTAATTCTTTATATTGATTTCTGACAGGACACTATTAATGCCCTTGAGGCCTTGACTGAATATTCCCTTCTTGTCAAACGGCTGAATTTGGACATGGATGTTAAAGTATCCTACAAAAACAATGGACTCCTAAACTTATTTAAACTGACAGAAGACAATTTCGTGGGAAGAACTATGACAGTGAGTGAAAAAGGGAAACCTTGCTTTAAAAAGGGAAACCAGAATCCTTAGCAACTTGGTAAATAATTATCTGAGCTTTGAAATAGCTACTAAAACAGCTTTTTCATTATAACAAACTGGTAATAATTTGGTATAAAAAATGTTTAAGGACTTTGCTTATCTGCTCTATTTAATATATTTGAATATTCACTTAAATTTAATATTTCTGCACTTTGTTTATCTGCTGTATTTAATGTATTTGGGTATTCATTTAAATTTAATATTTCTGCAAAATCTGTTACGTATTTGAAGTGTAAGCAAGATCAGCTGACCTGAATTGTTGCTAATTGTTGCAAAATTATTATTAATGTGTAAATTCTTGTTTCTCACTATTTCTTTAGGCACCTTTGCATGATGACCTGTATGTAAGCACTGGCAGCAGCACTGGCATAGCTACAGTAAATGTAAGTATGCAACCAGGTTTTTTATTTGGAATTTCTCTTTTCTTAATATTGATGACGTTTTGCTCAAGAACTCCCCATTTCTTTCTGTGCTGATAATTTATTTGCTCTGCTTTGCTGGTATTTTTATATTACCATTAAATCAGACTTGTTTATATTCTTCCCAGTGTGAGATTTCACAGTTTTATGCCAGCTTTGAGGATTGTTTAATACTGCTTCTGTTTTGTGTGATTTATTTGTACTGTGCAGGTGAGGACAGTGTATAACACCATTGGTACTTCTGAAGAGTCCTGTAACTTTGAGCTGAAGATTGTTCCAAAGAGAGATGATGGTAAAGGGTTAATATAATTTTAAATGTTACTTCTCAGGTCAGTGCAAGGGAGGGAGGGAAAAAAATCCTGTTTTTTTCAAGAGTGTTCTTTATTAAGAAAGAAATAAATTCTGCCACTTTCTAAATGCAAAACTGGAAAAGAAATGGCTAAAAGCTTTTTTAGCCCTGTTTGAAGCGATTGCCTTTTTGTGAATAAAATTAATATTTAATTTATTTCTGTTAGGTTTATTTTTAGTCATTTATGGAAGAGTTTTTGCAGGTGGGGGAGTGAGAAGAAAGAAATATGATGGGGAGTGGGAGGAGTTACAGTGAGTTCTACAAAGTACTGAGAGTTCTAGTCCAATTACAACAGGGTACAGAACCAAATTCTGAGTTTAAGTAATATAAACACAGAGTAAACTACATTAAACCTTAAAGCTGTCATTTCACCTGAGTTACCAAAGAGGTTAATGTTACTTGTTTGTGGTTAGACAATGAATTCCTATAAAAACAGCCACCAAAACAATGTAAAGAATTACCTTCCAACTATGCAAATGCTCTGTGAGGGTTTTGGGCTGCTGCTTCTGGAGAGTTCTGAAATTCTTTGGCTCCACTTGGTATGAACAGGTCGCATCAAAGGAGATGGGGAGCCCCTGGGGCGTCTGGAGGCTTGTGCCAAGTAAGTGCAGCTGATTATTGTTTATTAATAATTCCACCAGCTCTCCTGATCTTTTCTTTCTGTTTCTTCACTGTTATGTATGTGTGTAAACAGAACTAGAGCCAGAGGTCATGATCTCAGTGGGAAGGAGTCTTCAAGTTGTATTTGGGTTGTCCTGGAACATAAGTATTAAAATCCTCTTCATGCATGATATTGGCATAAATCTGAATTGATTCAGATGGTCTATTTTGCTTCATTATGAGTTTACTGTGGCCTAAATGTTGACAGAATTTTCCTTAGGTTGTTCTGGGATCACACTCAAATATGTCTCTTTCATTTCAGTTATAATTGACTAATATTGGGTTTGATTTATTTCAGATACAGGCCCAGTGCGAGGGAGCCACGGTCAGGGTCTGCTCATGCTGTGATGGACATAGGGCTGGTCAGTGGAGTGGAAGCCAATCCAGAGGATTTATCTACTGCAAGTATTCAAGAATGGGTTTTCTCTTACTGTCTTTATATGACAGAGCTGTAATATTTACTGTTCTTCATCTTTTTCTATGCCCTGCAGCTTGCAAGTGGAGTTGATCAGTTGATAGCAGATTATGAGATAAAAGATGGGCACGTTCTCCTGCAGATAGACTCTGTATGTTACCCCTTTCCTGACTGTAAGCACTGCTTTCACTCTTTGGAATAATTTTGCTTCCTTTAGAGCTCCTTAATTCATGTGTCTCTCAAACAGGTCCCAGCTCACAAGTTCCTGTGTGTTGGCTTCCGGATCAGTGAACTTTTCCGGGTTGGAATGCTGAACCCTGCCACTTTCACTGTGTATGAATATCATGCACCAGGTGTGTGTTCAGCTCTTCACATCCTTGCTTGCCTTTTAACCCTGTATTCCTCCTGAAGGACTGCATTTTTCCTTCCTTAACAGCTTTTTAATCCATTTTATTTGAAGCTCGGGTGGCTTTTGGCTTGCCAAGTTTCAGTGCTGACATCTTGGACTTTGATTTTCTATATGTATTTGTTATTTCTTTCTGGATCTTCTAGATAAAAGATGCACCATACTTTATAACCCCTATGGAAATGAAAAGCTTGTGAGGTTGTGTGAAGGAGATGAATGCAAATGCATGGAAGGTAAGCTTTATTTGAAGATGTTTTTTCACTTCACTTGGTGGGAAAATGCAGTGTAATGCTTTGAACAAAACCACACTGAACATAAGGAAAGATCCTCATAAGAACACGTCTGTTTCCTCTCCAAATATTACATTAAAAAGAATTTTTAAAGGAGAAGTGTGCAGTGTGATTATGGAAGTGTGAATAGATTAAGTCAGGTGTTTGAGGGCCTTATTTTATATTTTAAATATTCACTGTTCCAGCAAGCAGTCCCATACTTATGGTGTTGATCAGTTAATTTTCCCATGCAGGATGATGGAAATGCGTATCTTCTTTGTGACATTCCCTTACCTCTGCCTTTCCCTTTCTTCTCATAGCTGAGTGTGGCACAGTCCAGGAGAGACTTGACCAGTCAATAACTGAGAGCAGGAGGGAGGCTGCCTGCCAGAGGGACACTGCTTATGGTAATGAGAGTTTTCACTGCCTCTTCCCCTGCTCTGAAATATTTGTTTGCTCTGTTTGCTGCTGCTGCAAAACATCTTGTTCAAATTTTGTCTGTAGCGATCACAGATTCAGTGTGGTTGCCAGTGGCATAGAGTAAAGGTGAGTTCTACCTACAGCTTCCCTCAGGTTAGGTGTGGGTAGAACTTCCCAGTGTTCTCTGCCCCTATAACCATTGTATTCCCAGAAATCAGTGTTGTAAAGGGACTTAAAATTCTCCTTCTGAGCATCTGTAAGACATTCAGGATGCATGGCAGGAACAGGGAATAACCAGGTTCTGCTTTGTGTTGTTCTGCAGTTTATAAAGTGAATATCTTATCTCGCAGTGAAGAAGGGTTTTTTGTGAAGTATTCTGCAACTCTTCTGGATCTCTACAAAAGAGGTGAGTGTCCTGTTCCATGCTTCTACTCCTGGGAGAAAGGATTTGGGATGTTCTTGAGCTCTCACTCTTTTTTATTGCTCATATTTCCTGTGGAACTGAAGCTGATGTTCACTCCTTTTTCCTCTGAGTTTAAGCATCCCAAATATCCTTAAAATCACTGTAATATAAAACTATTTAATGTGAACAAGGCTTATTTGCCATTCAGATTTAATTGAAAAAGCTTTTACAAGAGACATGTTTTATATCACCAAATTTTCCTGTTACAGAATAGTGGGAAAGGGATCCCCTGGCTGTGCAGTACTATAGAACATTTTAGTGTTTTCTATCTAATATATCAGTTACTGGAAATTTTTTTTGTGAAATTGTCCAATTCTTGATTTTTTAATTTTTTTTTTTTTTAATTCAGGGCAGGCTTTTGCTCAAAAAAATAATGAAGTAACCTTTGTTAAAAAGAAGACCTGTGCAGATGTTGAATTGAGACCAGGAGAGCAGTATTTGATCATGGGAAAAGAAGCCTTGAAGATAAGCATTGGTTACAGTTTCAAGTAAGTCATTTACCACCAGGACATGAGATTTAATCTTGAAGTGTTTGTATGAAATAATTCTTGTGTGATACAGAATTGATTTAATTTGGAAAGTATTCAGCCAACAGTCCCCCAATGTGTTATCAGATGTGCACACTTAAAGCAGGATTATGAACACAGAGCAAGCACTTCCATATTGTAATTTTTTTTTCTGTTTGACGTTTTCCTTCCCAAATCTTAGCAGCAAATGATAATTTTCTGTTGTCTTCTTAGATTCCAGTACCCTCTGGACTCCAGCACTTGGATTGAGTGGTGGCCTTCAGCCTGTACATCCTGTCAGGAATTTCTGAACACAATGGATGACTTTGCTGAAGATCTCCTCATCAGTGGATGTTGATTCACTTGGACAGATTTTAAATTAAAAATCCAGATCAAATCTCACTGAAAAGAAGAAAAATCTTCACCTATTTATTAATTCTTTTTGAACTGAATGCTCATTCATAGTTATCTTGAAAAATCATCTTGGCATATATTTCATAGCAGGGTAATGTTCAAATATGATTTTTAAGCTTGGATGAGAGAATAACACAGAGCAGCAAACTTCTTTTGAAGTCAAAAGAAGAGGATTGACTGTAAAAACAAATATGGGAAGTCCTGTCTTGTCATTAAACCCATGTCTTATCAGAACATAAATCTATGCAGCCACTTTGTAAACTCTCTGTGAAAGAAACTTTATTCCTTAGGTTTTCCTTTTGTACTCTTTTTTTTTAATTCCTGCACTTCCATTCCTGACAGTAACGGATGCTGGTTTTATGCTCTGCTTTCTTGTTTAAAAAAAAAAAAAAAGGCAAACAAAATACTCCCATCATATGTGTGCCTTTCATTATTTGTATTTTAAGACACAGTCAACTGAATCAACATCTCCTGTAACTTAGGTGGATTAAAACAAATGTTACTTTGCATTTGATGACTGAATTTGACAGTTTAAAATCTTGCCTTGCCTCCAGGAAAGTGGCAGATGAAGGGCCAATTTTCCTGCTCACAGCTCCTGGCACAAATCAACTTGGTTCCCAGTAAAACTGAGAAGAGAGTTTGATACAAAGTACAGTTGCATAGATTTTTATTTATATTGAAGAGTTGCCCAAAAGCAGCACGTCCAAGAACTTTAAAATTACTGTTTTCCCTGTCTCTTAGGAATATCTCAATCCAGGACATTTAAGATGTGGAAAGAAGATAGTCAGAGATGATGCAATTTTTAATTTTGGCTCTGTGAGTATTTCACTTTTTTTTTTTAATCCTCCAAACTTTCTAAGAAGCACAAGAAGCTCACACTGTGTCCAGTAATAAGTGGATAAAAATTCAAACTGCAGGGAGAAGTACACAGAAATACTCAGTGGGGCTGTCTAGGCAGGCCACCTGTAACATTTCTGCTTCTAAGCTGCTGACTGGGTATTGTGAGACCTAATTATCTCTTTAAATTACAAGGAGCATGTCTTGTTTTCACAGGTGACTTGTGACATTTAAGTTCTATTGGTTTTTTAGTGAGCCAGACTACAAAAAGGCTCCTGAAGACCAGTTATTTAAAAATAACACATAAAAATGCTGCTCTTGCATATCAAAATTGCAGTCACTAGTTAAAAAAAAAAAAATCTTTAATCATATTTGTTGTCTCTGTTTCAGTCTAGAATTAACTATCCAGTAAATCACTGAGATCAGTAGAACATTTGAAATACATGTATTTAAATGGGAACATTTGTACAGATATTTAGCCATGTGTAGGATGGAGGTGTGTACAGACATCCGTGTCAGGAAGATTTACCTGCCCCACGTGGCATGGCTTTACTTTCACAGCAAAACCATGTGGGGGAAAGGTCTATCTGAGCCTTTATTTCTTTCCACATGCAAATTATGTTGACAGATTTCCATAGGATCTCATTAGCAGGACAAGAGAAGATGGAAATGGCATGGGAGTGATTTTAGAACTCAGTACCACACCAACCTTAGTGCTTCGTGCTCAGAGAGTTCTGAGGCACTAAACTAGAGCCCCAGGATTAATCCCAGCAAACATAGAAATTCTTGGAATAATCACTGCTTAGGTGACTCATCTGTATTATGAAATGGAAATTTTTTCAGAATACATTCTGTACTTCCAAGCTTGCTGTGGATTCTGGGCACCAGAGCAGTGCTTTTCTCTCTGAACTGTACACAGTGTTTTTCTGTTCCTTGCTTGTTTATGTCTGTGATGTGCAAGTCTCCAAACGTTCCAGCCTTTGAATCCCCAGCCAGTAGCTCCAGTGCTTCCAGAAAAACTTGAATTTCCCTGCCCCACTGCTGTAGTGTCCCCAAGAGCCAGGCAGTGTGAGGTGACTGCTCTGCCTCCCTGCTAATGAGGTGACCCAGCCACGTTTATCCCCACTTTTCCAAGAATAGAAATGACTGACCTTGCCTGCACAGATAATCTCTGACAGCAGGACCTTCTAAGGGCAATTAAATAAGTTTGGGCATTAGACTTTTATTCCTTTTTCGTGTATTTGCCTTTGAATAAGAAAACCCAGCAGATGCCATTTGAATGGGATTCTCCCTGGATACTCTTGGCAGACCTGAGGCAGTTGTATTCCAGAGATTACAACAAGTTTAAGGGTTAATATTCTTTATCCTTTAGCTCTTCTAAAAAATACCTATTTCTGTACATTTCCATTTGTATTTTACTTGTTTTTAGACAGCTAAGCATCACAAAATGAACTAATTTCTCTTTTCATTGCAACCAGAAATTAATCTCAATGACCCAAGCTGGTGGGTGACTTGAATAGCCCAAATTCCACCCTGTTATGCACAGTGACACATGAAACTCACACTTTGGTCTGGGCTGAAAGCTGCTGGGCTGTGCCAAAAAGCTGTGACTAATTTAGGGAGGGAGCCAAAGGGTGCCTTTCTCTGGCCATTGTTTCCCAAGCAAGGCAGAAGTGATCTTGTGTGTAGAATCTTTCAGGACCTGCCACAAGCCCTAGGTAGGCTTACTCAGGCAAGTGCTCTGTCAAAAATGCTGTGGAATTAGAAATACCCAACAATTTTAGAAAGGGAATGGTAAATTGCTGTAGCAGGTTAATGTTATTATTTTTGAATACCTCCATAGTGACTGTCATAATTCTTTCTTGGCTGGCCTGAACACATACATTAAATACCAGGTGGAAGAGAATAATGCTCACCCTTGAGCTAGAAGGGTGCAAGTCCAAGTTACCACATACTTTTAATTTTGTTGTGATGCTCCACTCTCATCTGAAATTATCTGGAAGAGGAGAAATGTTCACTTCGTTACAGTGAGTTTGTTCAGTGCATCTGGGCAATGCAAAGTCAGAAATATCACACCAAAATTCTTTTCTGTCCTTGCACAGCTGTGAGGATGTCCAGTGCAGGGACAGTCTCTTCTGGGTAAATAGGTGGAGCAATACAAAACCCTTGAATAAAATCCTTAGTAAGATTCCTTTCAAGTTCAAAACTCTTTTAGAAACCATCTCAAACACCCATTTCCACAAAGAGTTGTGGAATCAGCTGGCAGGGGTCTGTAGATCCATGCAGAGAATGAGTGAACAACACATAGTAAGGAAATCCATTTTTTCTTTTGATGCAGATTATTTTGTAACTTGAAAAAATCACTGTCTGGGAGCTGCCAATTTGGTGTCCACCCATGGTGTGTTGTCTCACTTGACCATACCTACAGAGGCAGATTTTCAGTCTGTGTGAATGTTAATGTTCAGACATGTCTCCCAGCAAAATGTGTTCTTAATCTCCTGCTGAATTCTTACATCAGAACACATAGAAGTTTGGCATGGCTGTCAGTTATTTTCCAGTAAAACACCCACCTTATAGGAGTTACATATGCTTTCAATTTTTAGGATATTTAATAATGTTTTCATCTCTAATTAGGAGAAATATCTGGGTTTGGCTCTTTCATTCTCCTGGGAATTAAGAGTTTGGTTTTGCCAATTGCTGGATCATTACAGAAATCCAGCCCTTGTGTTAAATTTTGCTTTTCAAGTTCTGAATGAACTTGGAATTTGGATACATGTTTAAGCAGCAACTGATTTCCTGGAAAATACTAAACTGGATTAAACACCACAACTCTCATAAAAAGAACATTCAAGTGTAGAGAACAATAGCAGAGAAATCCTGAGTAAAGCTTGCTCTATTCAACCCTTCATTTTCTATCCTAGGAAATATTTGTTACACACAGGGGGTTATTTATAAAATAGTTATATTTACCCATTTTCATAGCTAGAAGTCACGAAATGCAGATTATTCCTAAGGTGCTGTGGCTCAGACTATAGTTCCTTTGTTTATTTGCTACTTGACAACTAAAGGGGGCAATTTCTTTTACAAGCAAAGTAAACAAAAAGTTATATTTGACACACTTTAAATCAGCTGAGATATTAAACCCCCAAAATTGGGATTTACTGTGGAAAATCTATTTTCTCTTAACAGCAGCAGCCCCACTGGTGCCAGTTTAAAGGGCTCCAGAGCAAACAAAGGTTCAGAGCTGGGTTTAGTGCTGCAAGGCTGGTTCCAAGAAACCCTGACATGGACTTGAATTGTCTAATTTGGCTTTACAAGAGGAGCCCCAACAGCAAATTCTTTCCACTGGCAGTTCCATGTTCCCTGCAGCTTATACCATCCTCAGCTAGAACAAATGAGTGTCATTGAAATGATCTTGGAGGAGCTACTCTTGACATCTAGATCTGCAGGTACAGGACTTCTTCAACTGCAGCACAAAAAAACGATGGGAAAATTGCTTTCCAAAGACGAAATATGTCAGGAACACCTCACCCATCCCCACTCAAGGAGATCCACGTTGCTCTGTGCCAGTTTGTACCTGCTCAAAGGTGATTTGCAATGCAGGGGCAGAAACTGAGGTGTTGGTGATAGATTGGGCCTAAATGGAAGCTGTGACTGAAGTCATTCCTTTACTGCATGGCTGAGCTGTCTGTCTCTGCAGGGTCTGATTAGCCAGGTTTCCTTCATTATTTATAAAAAGCAATATGCCATAAAGATGTCATTTTCACTGCCTAAATCATAAAATTTTCCATTAAAACCTTCTGCCCTAGAGAATATTCATCCCCAGGCTCTGACAGGGAGGTAGAAATGGGGAGTCGTTTCCAGCAGCAGTGAATTCCAAAAGTTTGGAGTCACCAATCTATGTAATGTTAAAGACTGGGATTTTTTCCTAAGCTTCTGTTTTGCTCAGGAATCTCAAAAACAAGGTAGGATCAAAAGCTTCCTGTGGAGCCATGAGGTATGAAATTAATCTGTGACATAATTTAGCAGGATTCCATGTATTTGTACCAGAAATTGGGAGGATGTATCTAAACCTACATGAGCTCCTGTGTATCCTGCCAATCCCCATGCCCGGTTCTGAACTGGGATTAGTCCCAGCTCAGAAACACTTCCCAGGGGAGTCCCTGGCCTTTGAAACAAGAAAAGAAAAACTGTTGGATATGACTTTAGATTTGGGAAATGCTGGATTTCCTTCCAGTCCATATCTTGCCCCAAGGAACCCCAAGTTTTTCTTGTGAAACCTCACAATTGCTGCTGCCCTCCAAAGCCAGGCTGTGCTTTGATTTCTTCCAGACTTCCACTGCTCCTGACCCTGCACAGATGGGAGCATTCCCTGTTTGCCTCCTTTGCTGCCTTTGGGGTTTCAACACCCAGTTTGTGATTCAGGTGTTGGACGTGGAGCTACAAGTTTTGTTTCCTTGGCTGGGTTCCAGGGGCACTGCTGGGAACATGTCTGGGATTTTGGGCTTTTGGAGTCCCATCCTTGGCACAGCTGCCAAGAGGTTTGGTCCCATGAGGGCTCTTTTTATTCAGGAGTTTAAACACGTACCTGCTTTTCCCTTTTCAGAATAGCCCTGTTACTCTTTATACCTGCTTTCCCCACTTCCAACTTTACTTTTTCATTCAGTCTCCTCCTATACTTAAAATTTATTTTCCTTTCTCCTTGAGATTCCTTCTTGGTTTGTGAACACTCAGGAGTTTTCTTTGTTGTAGCAGTGTTTTGGTGAGAGCTTAGTTTTTTCTTTACAACACCTATAAAGAGAATTTTGTTTCCCTCTTATGAAACCTCAGATAACACTTGGAACTTCTGTGTTCCTGGGTGTGTTGTCCATAAAATACAGGTACAAATAGACATGTCAGTGGTGGTGTGGAAATTACTCAGGAATATGAATCACCCTGAAAAATGCTATTGGAAAGCTGAGCCTGATGCTATTATTCATTCTACAGTGGCAAAGGGAATTATGGGCTCAGTGGAAGAGAAGTGCAAGTTAGTGCAGTCAGTCTCTTTCTGCTTCTGTCATGTGGAAAACATCTTCTAAAATCTTTGTTTTTTAACTGTTATTAGCAAAATGAGCAGCTTCTGAAAGGGTTAATGGAGATTTACCATAACCTTCACTCTCCCCTCAGTTCTTGTCATTTATGAGAATTCATAAAGACATTAAATAAATCTGATATTTCCTTTTTGTGTTTCCATTAATTAGTCCCAGTCAATCAATAGAATATCCACATTTTCCCAGTTGGTTTAGAGTCAAAAGACACTGAATCTGAACTTGTTTTTTCATGTCACATTCAGAGCTTTGGGAGAGTGTTTTGGCAGGCCTCCCTGTGGGCACAGCTCCCATTCCCAGAGTTCTCTCCAGAGCATTAAGAATGGAAATAAGCAGCTCAGAATTTTCCAGTTTAGCTCAGGCTCCGTGTACGTTAAGAGAAACAGAAGCACAACCACAAGAACAGCAAAACCCTTGATGTGGCCAGGCTGCAGCAGAGAGCTGAGCTTCAGCTGGGGAAACTGGCACAAACTGGTCCTTGCTGGGCTCACACACTGCAGCCCACATTGGCCCTGCTGTGAGGGGACAGTGACAGAGGCACGAGACCACCAGGAAGCTTCTTCGTGTGCAGAAGATCTGCCTGGTGGCCTAAAGCCAGAGGCAGCCTCAGAAATCTCCCAGTGATTTATTCTGGATTACTCTTGCTAGTAGGAAACCATCAAGGCCACTGTGACAGAGAGAAATACTTTCATTTTTTCTCTCCTCTTCAGGGTGATTCCTTGGCTTGGCTTGTGGAAACTGCTTTAGTGAGTGACTGAAATAAGACACACAGATATGAAAAAAAAAATATATATATATAGTGGCTATTTTTGGGTGCTTTTCTCCTGTCAAATGGCTGAAGAGGAGCATCTGTTCTTTGCAGGAAAAGATTCCTAGGATAATACTATCTTACAGAGAATATGATCTGGGAAAAATCTTGAGACTGAGCCAGGATGAAGAAAATAAAATTGATTCCTGATGTCTCTTTGAGGGTTATAGTCCAGCTCTTATGAAACTTAGTGGGAAACTTTCCTGCTCTTGTAATGAGAGCTGGGCTGGTCCTCGGGGTATCAACATAACAAAGCAGAGCTACAACTTTTCATAGGCACAGACAGATAAAACTGAAATATGTGAAAAGATTTTATTAGAGACAAGAGCTTGAATTGTGCCAAAGCTGTCGGGTTTGCTGAGGATAACAATAAATCACATTTAATGATTCTTCTTTTTTCTAATCTTGAATTGATGGAGCCTCACAGACACTCTGTTCCATTCAGAAAATAAGTAATACTGTGGAAGTTACAGAACTCCTTCATAGCAGAGCTCTGGACAGGCAGGAATCTTGACTTGCAGCACTCAGCTCCATTTCCTAGAAGTACTGAATCTCATGGGCACTGGATTTGCTTGTACTAGCAAATTTTCCTTCCTCTGTTTTACCCATTTTCCAGGTTTTCCTAGAACAAGTGCACATTTCCATCTAATTTATACTAATTGAAAATTATGTTTTCATAGAATTACACATCCCTACCTTAAACATCTCTTTGAAATGCAGTTCTCATTTTGACTACAGTCTTTAAAACCCACAGCATCTGAGCCTAAATGCCATTTTAGGTGTCCTATGAAATCTGTAGCATTAGAAGTCTCAAGACCTTGGCTTATTTTTAAAAGGTAATATTAAATATATTAATAAATGTATTCCCTTATGCACTTTTTCCCTAGGATATAAATTGGTCATTCCCCTGAAATAGTAACACAGTGCCCTGCAATGCTGAGCACTGCTGGAATGACTCTACAGTCAAGTTAAACTTCAAATTTTAATCTCTCTCTGAGCCACATCCTGTTTTCAGTTAACTGATCTCATATGGGGGAAATTTACCACAGGAAATCTCTCTAGTTTGGAAAGTACCAAAACCTTATCTTTAGTTTCTTTGTGTAATTCAGCACCTTTGGAGACAGAGGTGTAATAGAATCACAGAAACTTTCAAGAAGTCTCAAAGCAAGAGAAAAGGAGTGAGTTAGGGGCATGGGGAGGAGGTGGAGCTGCCACTTCATCCCTAAACCTGACCCTGTGGTGTAACCCTGGTCATTCTAAAATTAACATTTTATACCTCTTTATATCCCCACAGTTTAAAGAACCACATCCAGAAATCTTTTTGATTCTGAAAGAGATTTTAACTCACATCCTGGCAGAAACTGCCTCAGCCAAATTAACTTACGATGTATTTTAAGAACCCAAATGAGAGCAAACGTGTCAGGCCAAGACCTCAGTGGGGCTGCATCACACTTTAATCTTAGCCTTGAGTTAATACCCAACCCTGATGATTGAACCACAGATCAACATCTGGATCTGCATCAGATCAGCAGCTACAGATGTGCTGTAGATCAGCAGGGAAAGGAGGGAAGGGGCTCTGAGGTGTCTGTCCTGCCTGTCTGTGCACAGCCAGCCTGGGAAGGTGCCAGACTGGGGTCAAAAACTGCTGTACAATGAATCCCTCAGCAGCCTCCACACACCCACAGGTACCTGCAGCTGGTGGCTCCTGTCAGGGCAGCAATCGACAGCCAGTGAAGCACCTACAGAAACACCTCTGCATTTTATTTTTAATTCTGAGCAGGGGCTCACCCCTGGGGATATTCCCCACAAGGAAGAGTGAACAGATTTGCATGTAGGACTCTTTTTCTGACTGGATCCTCTGTCAGAACCAGGCAGGGTGGCAGCACAGCGAGCTGTGTCAGGGCTGAAGAGAACCTTCTGCTGACAATGAAACTTGGCTTTGTAGAATCTTTACTGCACTCTAAGAAGGCTTTGCAGACATTACCGGACTCTTGTGTTACCTCCGGGCTGCGTTGGAGGGTGAGGCTCAGCGGGGCTTCCCCGGCGAGGTTTCCCAAAAACTCCGGAGGGAGTCAGGGATCCCGTCCCGGATTTGGGGCAGGGGCTGCCCCGAGCACCCAGGGCCGTGCAGAGGATGTTGGCGCTGTGACTGCGCTCTGGGCAGGCAGGACTTTCTGTCGGAGTCCCCGGCCCCGATGGCAGAGCCCGCACCACTCCTCTTTCAGGAACCGGCCACCAGATTCTGCATTTCAGCTGGCCCGGGGGAATTCGCTCCGCGGGGCCTTTCCTCGGCCCGGGACAGCGCCGGTGCCCCGAGCAGGGGAAGCCCCGCTCCCGCCGGCCCCGGGGCGCGGCTCGGGCTCCCCGCTCCTCCCGGCCGGAGCGAGGCAGCATCGCCGAAATCCAGCCGAGCCGCCCGGCCGCAGCTCCGGTACCGGCGCTGAGCGCCCGCCCGGGGCCGGCGGGCTCAGGTACGGGAGAGGCGGGGATGCAGGGAGGGATGGAGGGGAGCGGCAGGGATGGAGGGGAGCGGGCCTCCCGCCTCCCGCTGCGGGGAACCGCCCGCGGCCCCGGGACACACGGGCCCGGTCCCCGAACCGCGCCCCGGGAGCGCCCGGAGCGCAGCGGGGCTGGCCGGGGGCCGTGGCCGCTCCTCGCCCCGCAGAGCCGGGATGGGCGGAGGGACCCCCGAGCCGGGGCGGTGCCGGTGGGAGCGGGCCCGGGGCTGGGCCAGAGGGAGCGGGGAACGGTGGGCGCCTCCTCTGCCCTGTCCCCACCGGGACCCGCCCGCGGCACCTCCGGTTTGGTTCCATTTCATTTGTGTTACCGGGTTTAATTCAGGGCTCTGGCAGGTTGGGCAGCCCCTGCGGTCACTGCGGAGCTCCCGCTCAGGTGCCTGCGGAGGCCACGGGAATTGGCTAAGCCAGGCCATGGAAGACGCTGGTTGTTCCCAGAGCAGAGCCTCAAAGCCAGGGTGTGCCCTGCCCACCTCACGGCAGCCACACCGCCAGCCCGGCCTGCCCACGGCAGCCTGCACTCCTTTATTTTCAGATTTCTTAGTCAGCGTGACTGTTGGTAATACTGGGATAGGTTATGGTGTGTCAATCTTGTGATGGGGAAAAAAAATAGCTTTATAAAGGCATTATTATGATCAAACTGCACTGAGTCCCTGGGTAAAAACCTTCTTTGGACTTTCCAAGAGACACCAGAATCAGTTTTGGCTGCATTTCCAAAAATATCCCACTGCACAGCTCTTATTAAGCAAACCAAACTGAATGTGTGTGACACCTTGGCTCATGTGGCTCCAGGTGTGCCTGGCCAGAGCACAGAGCACACAAATCAAGGGTTTGTGGGCTTGGGATTTCCTTTGTCATCCCACCATAAGCTCTATGACTTCAGGAAAGTCACTGTCAACACAGCAGCTGCTCAGTTTCTGTGTCTATGATGTGAAATCACAAATTTTGGCTGCTGAGAATCGAATGTGGTTGGGGATTTATTCTACAATCCTGTGTGATGAGGACTGATGGGACTGTGGCTCATCTTTCTACAAGCTAAAAAACACTTGAAAGAAAACCCCAACTCCCTTTTTAGGACATTGTCTTTTTTTATGTTGTGCTTGAGGGAAATTCTGAAGGTGTACAGTAATTTCCTGCTGGTGCCAGGTCAAACCCCACGGTGACATTTGGTCACGTCTGTCACTGCAGACCCAGCCAAACCCAGCACTGTCACTGCTCAGGTTTGGGGCTGCTCGAGGGCTTGGGTTCATCCCCTCCCATCACAGCCAGTGTGGGCCGTGTTTGAACACCTGGGTTTTATCCTCTCTTGGCCAGTGCTCCCTTCAGATGGCTGAGAACACCCCCAGGAGCCTGAGGGACACCCCAGGCTCTTCTCCCGATGAAAACGAGTTTCCTTTTGGATACCCCACCAACATCTGTGAGGACGTGCCTGGCCAGAAGTTCCTGTGCAGCAACTGCAACAACATCCTGAAGAAAGCCCTGCAGACCCTGTGTGGGCACAGGTACTGCTCTGCCTGCCTCACCTGGATCCTACGGTACGTCCTGGGCTGGCCTGGGCCAGGGGGCACTGCCAGGGCCTGCAGCATTCCCAGCAGCTGGGCTGTGTCACTGGGCTCAGGGACAGCTCTGTGGCTCCCCAGCTGGAGGGATTTTTCTGCCTGGAAGGGTTTTCCAGGGTGGATTCTGCTCCCTCCTTGTTCCCACCATGGAAGCCTGTGAGGTGGGTTCTGGGGCCTGACAGATGCCAGTTCTTCTTCCATCTGTGATATGGTAATACTGATTTAACCTGGAAGAACGGGTCCAAGGCTGGCTCAGTCCTCCCATGGTACTCTACAGGCCTCTCATCAGGGATGAAAGTAATTATATGGGATTTTAGTAAATATAATGTCTTATATGGCTGTATCTGCCTGGGCAAAATGGGATCTTTCTGTGTTCTAAGAGACTTTCATTTTTACCTTCTCTTTCCTACTTGGAGTTTTTGAATAATTCATGAGATAAATAGTTTTCCATCTTTATTCATGTTTATGGTCCAGGCTGCCTTGATTTTACTGAAATACAGATGAGATTAATGGGCATAGTCCTGGTCTTGAAAAACAGAAAAGCAAATCCTTTTTGACATCAGTGTGTTCAAGAATTGGCCCTTTCATGAACAAGGACTGGGGATTCTGAGTGGAAATCATGATTTCCATGGGTTTATTTATGTCATTGCCTGTACAAAGACCTCCTAAACTGCAGTGCACCAATGGATTGTTATTTCATTCTTCCTTCTTTTTGCCAGAAACAATAAAAATGCAATTTGCCAGAAATGTAAAGAGGAAGATCCCAACACTTTGGGTGAGGAAAGCCTATTGGCAGAAGAGAGGGTAAGTTGTAGTTCACAGGTCATTAACTTATCATTAACCATGCTCTGTAGTCATCATTGGACTGGAATTCAGAAGGGAATAATATAAAATGCAATAGCAGCTGATAATTACACATTTTAACTTAGGCTTTAATAACATGGATTTCCCAGAGTTTTTGATTTTCAGAAGTGTAATGGCAGCCTCAGGACTTTCCAGCTCCAGGTTCTGCAATGTAAAATCCCAAACCCTTCCATATGATTAACTTTTTATTGTCTCAAAGTAACTGGTGTTTTCCTGCTTGTAATAATATGCCTTAACTCTTATTATCCTCAGGAAGCATTTTAATGGATTTTCCAACCTCATGGCTTCTTGTACCCTTGAAACACGAAGCTGAACATAATAATTGATACAAACTATGCCCTGGCTAAATGTTTCATCTGTAATTTAATGGTGCAGATCTCTTGTGTGATTTTCCAGGCAAATTGCTGTGCTGTTCTGTATGCCAAACACAAACTGGGCCTAAAACCCCAGGCCCAGCTTGTCTTTTCCCCTCCTCTCTGATCACATGCAGGGATATCAACAGACACATAATTTGTCTAAATTTTTTAGGGGGAAATGAAAACAAATAGGCAGCTGACAGTGACATAAAAACCAAAGTTTAGGAAGCAGTAAAATAAAGGGTCTGCTGTTAATGCTGAACTTGGTAATATCCCAGAATAAAACCCCAAAAACCTCCTGAGTTCTGCAGTGAATTTCCCAACAACAGATTTCGTGCACAAATAGGTGCAGCTGGACCCTTCTGAACTCGTCCTGCTTTGGCTGTCAGTTTGGGATTTCTGTGCTGTGGGGTTCTCCCTGAGTGAGCTGCGAATTTCTGGGTGGGTGGTTGTGCCCAGACCCCACCCGGGGCTGCCTGGCTGATCCCTTCCAGAGGAAACCAAGCACCAGGAAGGGAGAAGGATCTGCCTGTGTACATCATTTCCAACTAATGCTGGCTGGATTTTCAGGAACTTTGAAACGTGGACATTGCTTATAAATATTTTCCTCCCTCTGTTTGTAAAGCTTTCCCCTCCCAGTCCTTGCTCTGTGTTATTGCATGTGAAATTTGAATTTCTCTGCACTGTTCTTACCTCCAGAGTATCCAAAAATGCCTTCAACTGTGGCAGAGTACCTATTGTAGTGCAAGATGTAATAATAAAATGTGTAGTATTTCATATTTACATAACAATTGTACATTTTCTCATGTTTAAATAACACAAAAATCTATATAATGCAAAGAACAAACCCCTCTCCCATCTGGTTGATATTTTTTTTAGCTCACAGTCTCTGCTAAATGGAAACAGCCCAGATCTGAGCAGCGCACTCAGTGCAGGGCACTCCCAAGTCCTCTCTGCAGCACGTTTAGGAGGTGTTAATGACCCTGATAATGAAATGCATTCATTAAGGGACCCCGTAGTCAGGGTCCTGTCAGCACATTCGCTGAGTGTGAAATGTTTCAGGCTCCTATGAACAGAAATGTGAAATAAGAACTGTAGTTGGCTGGGTTTGTTTTCAGTAAACTAATATCATGTCAAATAGATTATTTTTAAATGCTAAGAAATAAATGATTTAATAATCATTTGGGCTTCTACTACAGTAGGATTAATTTGCCAGGTCACAGAGTCTTATGCAGTACAGCAAATAAATAATAATAAAAAAAGGATTTATCAAGGTGTGGATTTCTACCACCCTATTCCTATTCCAGGGATGGTTCCTAAATTACTTTCTCACCAGTGGTTTTTTTTCCCTTACTTTGTTTTCTTTCCAGGCTTTTGGTGATGCTGCCATTAATAAAGAGATTTCTGAACTCAGAGTCCACTGTGTGACCCTTGGATGCAGCTGGTCTGGTATCATGAAAGATTTTGAAGTACGTTTAAAAAGAGTTCATTCAGATTAATATGGCCTGGAGGCAGAGAGGCAATGAAACCAGGATATCAGCAGACACAAATAAATGCAATTGATTAGAATCAGTGTCAGCATTGTGATTTATCCAACAGAGTATCTAAAAATGTACAATTAATCTATGGAAGGTTCCCTGCCTGTGGCAGGGTGTTGGCATTAGATGACCTTTAAGGTCCCTTCCAACCCAAATCATTCTGTGGTTCTGTGATTTACTTTAGTGGGGCTTTGGCCAAATCCAGAACATCCTGAATGAAATTCATATTGCACAAATTTACACCATCTCGCTATTTTTTCCAGTGGTTTCCTTATTTTTTATATGCAAGGCTGCTACAAGCAGGTTGTGCCAGGGCAGAGTAGTTCAGTCTCCAGGACACTGCTCAGGCAATGCCCTCAGCAGGTTTTTATAGGAGAAATTATTCCCTCCTGTGTCAATGGATTGATGGTGTTCATCATTCTTCTCAGACCGATCTGAAATGCCTCAGGTAAAATATTTAAAGGGGCAAGATTTGGGAATCTGCCATGCAAATTTGAGTAATGAATACCAAGGAGAGAGCTGGGACCAGGATCATGTTTGTTTTTAAACAAAAGCACTAAGAGACTGATTAAGGGAGACCTCGTGTTTGAACTTACCAGAAATTCTTTGGTTTTGGTTTTGAGATTTTTTTTTTTTTAATTAATAATTATAAAAAAAAAAAGCCCCGTTAAAGCTGGTGGATTTTTTCACCAGTAATCTCAGTAACTTTGTGCAATGGGACTTTTCCCAAGCTTAGCAGAAATGCAGATCAGAGCCCTGGGCTGCCAGAACAGAGACTATTTATAGATAAACGTGAATCAGCACTTTACACCTTGCTTTATAACTTTTTTACTCCCAGGAGCATCAGAGTTTGTGTGAATATGCTTTGATCCCTTGTCACACTGGCTGTGGACACGTGGTGATGAGGAGGAAGCTGGCAGATCACTTGGAAAATGGATGTGTCAATAATGTGACAGTGTGTCAGCAGTGCCAGTGCAGCCTGGCCAGCTCTCAATGCCAGGTAAGAACATTTCTCTCTCAAATAAAGGCTTTATGTTAATGGTTTCAATAATCTCTGATGCTGTTTTTCCATCCTGATTTCACTGCACTCAGGGAATATTTAATTTTCCTGAATTTGATCATTTTTCCACGCGTGTGTTGGAGGGAAAAATGGACTTGATAATCTGCTGGTGATGTGACAAAATCCCCATGTGCTTCCCTGGGTTTGGGCAGCCCAGATTTCATCTCCTGGGTCAAAAGGTGTTCCAGAGTGAAGTAAGAGAAAACCAGAAAAGCACAGACAGTGGCAGGGAAGGGATCCTGGAAGTGGCTGAAGTTTATTCAAACTAAAACCACCCACAAATGTGTAAGGCAGAATTCTGTCAGATATTATTTCTATTAGATCTGATCAGGTATAAATCTCCAAATCACCAGCAGTGTCCATAGACCAGGAAGATCTCGCTCTGAATCTGCCACAAATATCTCTGTGCCTAATTAAACATATTTACTTTCTATTTTTTATGTTATTTGCTCAAAACAATGAGGATTGTTCCCTCCAAATGATTTCAAGGGCACAATTGCCAGCCTTGCAGTGGGACAGAGTGATTAAAGACCCACATGACTGGAGGGCAGTGAATATTTCAGAGGTGTAAATAGTTCTGGGTAGCTCTCCATGTCCAAAGTGTCACAAATTGATGCCTTTCCAAATACTGAGCTGAGAGATTTAAAAGGAATTAAGAATCAGCTCAAATCTGCTCCTTGGGAAGCTTCCGCTTGTGCTCTTCATCCTTTTCTAACCCACAGGGAGAGGAGAACCTGGACCCAGGCACATCTTCCAGGTGCTAAATCCAGTATTTCCCAAAACTGGGAGTACCAGAAGGTGGCAACATTAAATCCCTCGGTTTTCCACGAGGGCAGGCTCAGGCTGGAGGGGAAACCTGAGCTCGATGTGTCCCCCTGAGCTCCCTTCCCTTTCCTTCCCTTCCCTCCCCAGGGATCTCTGGCACTGCAGCTCCAGAGCTCCAGAGCTGTTTTCCTCCCACTCACCCACTCAGCTGCCACCTAATTCATATTTTGGTTGGGAAACCTTGGCAACCAAGCAAGGGGTTGGCCTTGAGGTGTGGCTTTTTCTCTGCCTCCTTTAGTATTTGTAAAATTCTGGTTACTTGGTCCTCTTTAATGAATTTGCACCTAATTTTGATATTTGTGGGTATTTCACGTGTCCACAATACTCTGGGAGAAAACAGTAAAATTTGGGCTCTGCTCTTGCTGTCTTCATCTTATTCATTCTGTTTTAGGCCTTGTGATTAGGCCTTCTCTCCTCTGATTTTTAAATAAACTTCTCTCCTCTGGAGGAGAGTCCCTCTCCCCCTCAAGGGGCTGGTGATATGAAGGAGTAAAAGAGCAGAAATGAGCAAGATAAAGGCATCATTTGTTCAGTGGTGAGGTAGAGTGTTAAAGAGTTAGAGACTGAGAAAAACCCCATGGCTGCATTTCTGAGAATCGAAAGGGAAACCTCAGAACTGGCATGCAAAGGAGTCTCTGAAGATGAAAGCCCCCCCCTCTGAGGAGTGTGAAGGGAAAGCTGGCAGTTGCTGTGTTAAATAGAGATTTTACAGAAGCAGTGGAAGGGGGATCACTTCACCCTTCCTGCAGGCAGGAGTGGCAGGAAGCCTCCTGTGAGTGCTGGTGCATTTTGCATTAGCACATCACGATGGAGAATTTGGTTTGCATCCTCCAAGATGTTCACAGGGAGGATGCAAGAAGGGTCTGCACACTGAGCAAAGTGTATGGAATCAATGCAAGAAGAGTTTATATTTGAATTATATTTGAATTTGAATTTATATTGGAGTTTCCTGTGCTGTAACCTGTTTATGTTCACATATATATCTATGTATATATTTGAATTTCCTGTTCTGCTGGTCATTTTTGCTTCCTGTTCTGTAACCCCCTGCCTGTCACTGTATGTGAGTGGACATTTTTGTGTGTTTGAACCTGGCAACACCTGCACATTGCCAATTTTGTATCCAACATCTCAGGCTGACCTTTAATTCAATAATTAAATAAGGTGCTGAATTTTTTCCTTCTTGTTTTAATGACAGGAGCATTCCTGTGGAGGCAGTTTATGCAAGGAACAAAAACCTGTGCAAACAGAAACAGTATCAAAGGAAAAGGTGGGTGAAAGATGAGTGAGTGCAATGCAGCTTTCTTTCAATTAATACAATTATCCCTTGTTCATTTAGGTTAAATGAGCACCTGAGAACATCCTTAGATCCAGCAGTTGTATCTGGCTGCTCTTTACACCCCAGCAAAGCTCTGCTGACTGCCTTCTCTTCCCTGCTCCCACAAGTACCTTCACTAAATTATCTTCTCAACTAATCTTTTAAAATAGTCAAATATTTGTTTCCTCTCAGACACTGAGTGAGAGCCACACTGCAGAGGAGGAGTGTGCTGTACAGCAGAATATTTAAAACATCTTATTTATGAGAGGTTCTTACTATGGGATCCCCCTGGTTCATTAAATTGTGTTCTGTCATTATGGGGTCTGTTAGATGGACACCTCAGTGCCAGGCTGTGTGCAGGAAACTTGCAATCAACCACAAGTTTAATTGATTTACCATCAATTTTCAAAGCTGGTTGGGCACTGGAAGCTGTAGAATTACCTTGACTTGAATTAATCTGATTTATAGCTGCTGGGTTTGCAGTTTAGGTGTTTGTAGGGAAATAAAAGAATCCCTTTCAATTGGTTTTGATTATTTCCTCTGCATTTTTTTTTCAACAGAGCCAGTCTACATCCTCAACCAGCAAGGATGGGTGTCGTTTTTCTGAAGTTGGCTGTGCATTTAGGGTGAGTGAAACAGGTCCCTTCAGGGAATGTTCCACTCTGGTTTGGACATTCCCTTCAGGGTGGTGTCTCTTAAAGCAGAGTCAGCACTTCTGATGCAGGTGATGGGAGCTGCCCCTGCATTTTGCAGCTTTTCCATCTCCCAAGGAGCTGCAGGAGTGCTGGGCCAGTTTTGGTGGTCACAGAGGGTGCCCTGACAGCGTTGTCTCTTCCAGGGAAGCAAAGAGAAGATAAAGGAGCATGAAAAATCCTCAGTGGGGGCCCACCTGCTGCTCCTGCTTCAGCACATGAGGCAGCTGGAGGGAACCTTGTGCTCTGCTGCCAAAGCTGCACAGGGCTTCACCCCACAACCAGAGCTGACTGTGAATGGTGCAGCAAAAAGCATCTCTGAGCTGCAGGTCCCAGCAGGGCTGGGAGTCAGCAGGGATCCAGAAGTGGACTGTTTCCCTGGAGCTTCTGTTCCTGAGGATGGCTCTGCCCTGCAGCAGCTCGTGAGGGAGGAGGTGATTTCTGAGCTGGAAAATAAGCTGCACGTGTTTGAGAACATTGTGGCAGTGCTCAATAAGGAGGTGGAGAGCTCCAATTTGGAAATCCTGGCATTCCGGAGGCAGAGCGAGCTGGATCAGAACATAATCCGGGGCCTTGAACTGAAGGTAAAGAGTGACAGCAAGGACTGTGAGGGTGCTTGTTCTATAGACAGCAAACACTGACACGTGTCAGGGAGAGCTGGGGGAGTTTGAGCTGTCAGGTGTTCAGTTCTGGACTCACCTTCAGGATCCTTTTGTTGTTTGATACTTTTTCAAGCGGGGACCTCTAATATTTGCTCTCTAAACCCACATTTAGGTAGTGAGGTATTCCTGAGAGTCTGGAGTGTTCAGAGCTTGCCACAGTCAGACTGTGAGCAAGCAAGAGAGCTGTTTAACTGCCTGATCCTCTCAGCAGCATTTTGCCTGGAGGCCCAAACAACATCTCCGTGTATGTTTTGACACACTGCTGTCACTTAGAAAGGAATCAAAGCAGAGCTTGCAGCACATGAGGACTCCAGAAGGATTAAGCCACCCCTGCAGCACAGCCTGGAGCAGGGGGATGACTGAGGACTGGTTTTTTTTTCCCTAGATTGCAGAACTGCACCGGTGCCTGACCCAGAAGGATGCAGGCCTGAGCAGCCTGCACAAGAGCCTGCTGTTCTCTGAGCAAGCCTCCTATGATGGCATCTTCCTCTGGAAAATAACAGAGGTTGGCAGGAAGCTCCAGGACTCTGTGACTGGCAGGACACTGGGTTTGTACTCCCCAGGTAAGCACAAGATGGAGATGTGTGCTCACAAACCCCAATCTCTCACAACCCCCACTCCTGCTTCTCCAGAACTCTGCTTCTTTCTGCTCATGCCAGCAGGAGGATCTTTGAAACAGCTCCTTAAACCAAGATGCTGTTTATGCAGAGAGCTGTCATCCAGGGCACTGGGATGTGCTTTTCCAGAGGGCTGTGCTCTAGTTTGGGCTCTCATCCTGCACTTTGGCCTCCACCACAGCACCTGCAGTAGATCCATTCCTCTCAGCCCTCAGCTTGGTGCCTGCTGGCACCACAGGGCTCCAGCTGCAGCCCTTCCCCATGTGGGAAGCAATTGGGTTAGGTAAAATACACCTTTGTGGCTGATAACAGACAATTCTCACCAAGGTTTGAGGCATTAAAAGGATTCCAAGCAGTGGATTTTCCTTGCCTGTAATCTGGTTTGTCTGTTCTCCTCTCTGGGAGTCACTCGTTACCTTTTCCCATCTGCCAGAACACACATTATGCCTTTTTTCCCCCCAGAGAACGGCTTTACTAACAAGGAGTTCTGATTTTCAGCTTTCTACACTGCAAAGTATGGCTACAAGGTGTGTCTGAGGGTGTACCTGAACGGGGATGGGACAGGGAAAGGGACCCACATGTCCCTGTTCTTCGTTGTCATGAAAGGAGACTACGACGCTTTGCTCCCGTGGCCTTTCAGGCACAAGGTAAAAAGGGAAACCTTTCCAAATCTGATCCCAGCTAAAAGTCAACACAAGGTGACCTTTTCTCTGGGGTTTTGTGGTAGCTGGAGTGTTTTCCAATATCCCTTTCCAAAGGTGAGGAACCATCCTGCAGTCCTGGGTTATAAATTGTCCCTGACTGGGACAATCCTTGCAGGGAAAGCTGCTCCTGCTGATATTCCAAGCTTTGCCAGATAGGATTTTCAGACACCAGAAGGTGGTCTTTGGAATATTCCAACCTGTGTCCACCTGGCCTAAAGCCAGAGACACACCTTCTGGCTCTTGCTAAACATAGATAATATCAATTTAGGAGGGAATTGTAATTTGCTGCCTGAAGGTGTCAGAAGGGTCAGGTGAGAGTTCCACTTTCAAAGGGGCCACAGCTGTCTGATGTAACCCTGGTCTTATTTTTTACCCCTAAGTGTGATCTGATAATGGCAACAATGGTGAGAAAAGCAGTGAAACCATGGCAGGGCCTGATCTCTGCTCTAGCACTTGCCTTTGTTGGGTAATAATCCTGTAAGCTTTCCCTATAAATTGCTTTACTACCAGTTAGAAGCCAAGAATATAGAAATCAAAGTTCCCAATGCTCACTGTATTAAAAGATTGTTACAAACATTTCATATTTCAAGCTAAAGAACAGTGAGTTAATAAAGGGGGTAATGAGGTGAGGAGATTCTATACTGATATTTAGGTTTTGTCTTTTATGTATTTGTGCACGGGCAACTAAGCTGTTTTTTTTTTTATTCCAAACCACAATAACAGAATAAATGTAATGACCAAAACTCAGGGGTTATTTAAATTGTCAGGAGAAAGAGAGGGAAAAAAAGCCTTTTGACTGAGCAGTTCTCTACCAAGGAATAATTCCTTACTTGATCTAATTTAATTTTGTTTTATGGGCAGCAAAGTTTTAAAAACTTCATCTGGGAGTTCCCATGAGCTGACCTTGCAGGTTGGAAACACTGGTTACAGTTTGTGTTTAATTATCAGAGGAGCACCCAGCTGCTCTTGCAGCACTTCTGTCCCTGCTTGGTTTGTTTTTCACTCCAGTAACTCCTCGTTGCCACATTCTGTTTTGCAGGTGACATTTATGCTGCTTGACCAAAACAACAGGGAACACATAATCGATGCCTTTCGCCCAGACCTGACCTCTGCCTCGTTCCAGAGGCCGGTGAACGACATGAACGTGGCCAGTGGCTGCCCCATGTTCCTGCCCCTGTCCAAACTGCAGTCCCCCAAACACGCCTACGTCAAGGAGGACACGCTTTTCCTGAAATGCATCATAGAAACAAATTAGCAAATCCTGAAACACGCTTGGCTGGGAAATCACCCGCTGGGTGTCCATAGATGATGAGGAGGAGGAGAAACCCATCAGTCTGAGAGCTTTGTGTTACTCTGTGTGTGCACACGAATTCCCCACCCTGAAGCCTCTGCCGGCGGCTGGAGATGCCCCAGTGCAGCAGCTGCTGCAGTGGGATCATTGCACCAAAGCAGCTCTCACGGTTTAGGGGGTCCCTCACATCACCCCGCAGCCCACGCTGGTGGAGAAGGGGCTGTTCCTCCTCGCAGCTGGCCCGGCTGTGGCTGTGGCTGGGTTCCCTTCCCTGCGAGGGGCAGCTCCGTGCCCTCCTGGGCCAGAGCCTGCTCCCCCTGCCAGGAGGGAGGGGAGGAGGCAGCTCCTGCCCAGCAGCCCCAGGGGAGGGTTTTGGCTGCTCCCCGGCAGGAACAAGGACAGATCCCTTCCCCCGAGGCCCGGATCAGGTGTAAGCTGGCTTCCCCATGGCCTTGGAAGCCCAGAGCCGTGGCCAGCACTGGTGGCTTCATTCCCTTACCCCTTACAGGATTTATTTCTTGCTATTTATTCCAGACCTCTATTTCTGTGCTCTGTCAGGAGAAGTTGTGCTGTTGCATCAGCAGACAGGGACCAGGTTCCACTGTGCCTCGGGGGAATCACCTCTTGGATTTCCAAAGGAGCCCTTAGACTTTCCCATTGCGGATTCAGAGCTCTGGGAGGGCCAGAGCTCTGCTAGAGGATGGGTAAAACCCCCTCAGTGATCTGGTTTAGTGTCCAGTCACTTCCTGACCCTTCAAGGCAGGTCTTCTTAGAAATTATTGATTTTTTATTGCTTAACTCCTTCTGTGTGCTATGATGTTTAAGTTTTTTCGCACTCTAAAATAGAAGTAACTTCTAGAAATGGCTTTGTTCTTTTGGGGTTTTCTAATAGAGGGGAGAAATTAATAATTTTTTTATAAGAGAGACAAGCTTGGGACTGTCTGGGTGTGTGCAAAATCTCTCCCTTCTATCTTGGCAACAGCCTTTAAAATACTTACTTGTGATAAAGCATCACATTTCAAAAACATCCACCTCATAAACAAATATTTATCAAAGCTTATTTGGGAAGGAACTGCAAATTCTGTGTCTCTTTTCCTCTATTCCATCTTTCAAATGTTCTTTGAGGGACAGAAAGTGGTTTTTCCAGCAATGTGCCAGCCCCTGTCACCACACTGGAGTAATTTACCTAAATATATGATGCTTTTCCTGGCTGTATCACTTTGGCAAGCACTGTATTTATTACAATCATTCGTATTTTTGTATGATTTTATTTATTTCCTAAATAAAGCTCACTAACTTAAGAAAGGTTTGGGTATTATTTTTGCTGTCAGATAGGGAATAGAGCTTGGAGATGTGATGATGGGGGTTTGTTATAGAGACAGCTGAGCTGTGCTACATTTTCCTTCCTTCCTTTTTTCTTTCCTTCTTTCTGGGTAAAGGAGGCTCCCTTTGGAACCATTCTCAGGAGCTGCAGAAATGCCCAGAACATTTCTGTGTCCATTTCCCTCAAACCTCTCCTGAGCACTTTCAGGCTCTCCAACAGAGCCCACAGAGAAAACTCAGTTAAAAAACAAACAAACAAACAAACAAACAGTGGATAAGGAACAAATCCATGCTAAATAAACAAACAGACAGGAAACCCAATGCCCGGTGCTCCTCCTTTCAAAGGCACAGCTGGCAGAAAGCAGCCAAATATCAGATTGAGCTGCTCTGATTGTGGTTGCAGGACCCAAGGCTCCCTTCCCGAGGGCATTTCCATCCTTGGAAAGGGCTCCAGGGGTTCGGGCTGCCCCCGCGAGGCTCCACCGGGGCCGGGAGGAATTCACGGAGCCGCTTTCCAGCCTCGGGGCTCCGCTCCCAGCCCGGCTCTTCCTGGAAAGGGCTCCTGATTTTCAGCTCGCAGACCTTCAGCCGCCAAAGCGTCTCGATAAGGAACTGGCTGACACTTAAAGGAGTTGGAATCGAAGCGATATCAAGATCCAGAAAATCATTTCTATGTGATTTTTTTTTAATGGACTAATAAATCTGAAAAAAACCAGGCAAATTTTAGGCTTATAAACCCTTGTTCAGGAGGGGGAAAGAACTGAAACCTTGCACACAGTGGCTCGAACTGGCTGCATTGGTCAGTCAGGTGGTTTCAGTGAAGGGGTGGCCGAGACCCTCGGGGCAGAGGGAAGAGAGGGGGAACGAACAACTTGTGGGAGCCGCTTTTACTGTCAGGGATGTGTCCTATAGGACCGGCTGCTCCTCCAGCTGGAATTGGCACTTGGGGGCCGTGCTGGGCCCCCCAGCCGTGGGAGGAGGCTCCGGGGCCAGCGAGAGCCGTTCCTGCAGATCCGATCTCCCCGCCAGGCCTGGGGCTCCCAGGCAGCTCCGTGTTTGGGTTTCCATTCAATATTCCTCGGCTTCGGTCTCCAAGGCTACACGCCAACATCCAACCCCTCCTCCCACTCCTTTTTTCAAAGAAAGAAAAACACTGTGAAGAGAGGCTGCAGTGATTTCTGGGCAGTGATTTCAAAGCGGAGGGGCAGCGCTGGGAGCTGCTCTCCCTGCACACTCCGCAGGCTCCGATCCAGCCTGGGCCACCAGCCCCTCCTGCAAGCAGGGAAGCACCTCCCCGCTCGGCAAGTGCAGGGTGTGGGGGGGCAATTAAAAGTTTTTAAGGAAAAAAAAAAAAGGGGGGGGGGAGTTTCGGAGTAGTTAAACTACTACGTGGGGTTTCATTCTAGTCCTTCTGCAAAAGCTGTTTTTGTGTGGGAATTCCCTAGCGGGGAAGGAGCCGGGGAGCCCTGCCCTGGAGGCTGTGCTGGCCCCACTCCCTGGCCGAGGAGGGTGTGGGATTGCTGCCCTCAGCTTTGCACCGCTTTTGGGGCTCTCCCTCCTCTCTCTTCCCTTCCTCATCGAATAATCTGCTTTTAAGGAGCGGATACTCCTGCCCTGTTCCAGCACAGAGAGCAGGGCAGCCTCGGATGCCAAACCAGTGCCCGGCTGCTCCGGGTGCTGCCACAGCCCCGCTCCAGCACCTGCCAGGGGCCACGACCCCACAGTGCCACAGAAATGGGATCTCCAGTGGCCCCCCCGAGCTGCCAGGGTGCGAGAGAGAAGCCAGGTGGGTGTGCAGAGGAGGAAGAGGAGGAGGAAGAGAAGGAAAAAGAGAAGGAGAAAGGAAGATGAGGAGGAAGAGAAGGGCAGCACCCAGTAGCTCACTGAAGTGCGACCCGAGGCCAAGCTTGCTGGATGCTGTGACAGAAGCATCTGCAGAGAAACCAGAGTTAAATGTGATTATGTTGCTTCATTCCGGTTAGAAAATATAGGATACATCTCAAATTCTGGTTTGTTTGGGGTTGTTTTGTTTGTTTGTTTGTTTGTTTGTTTTTGGTTTGGTTTTTTGGTTTTTTTTTCAGTTTTGTTTGGGATTTCTGTCCCAGGGCGTTGTTCCTGTGTTCTTTCCATTGTCAGGCGGCGGGTTTGGGGTGCCCCGTCCGTGTGGAAGGGTTTCAGCCGGGTTCTCCCTGCCTACACTCCCGGCGAACTCGATCCAAAGTTTGATTTCCGTGTCACACCATCCGCATTCCTGCGGCGAGCCACCAACACCCGCTGCGGTGAACACCAGCCACGGGGGCCGGCAGGAGGGTGGTGCTCCCCCGGTGCCCCCGGGGACAGGCTGGGACAGGAACGCTGTCCCGGGAGTGCAGCAATCCCTGGGATTTCCGGCAAACCCAGCAGCCCCAAGGCACGGAGCGGGGAGCGGGGTTTCTCCGAGGGTTGTGGTGCGGGGTTATTTCAGTCTCACTGGGCTGACTCACGCTTATCCCGCTGTGACTCACGGGCAGATGGGGCCCGGCGCAGGTTAGCGATGTGGCACGGCGTGGCACGGCACGGCACGGCACGGCACGGCACGGCTCACATGGCACATCTGGCACGCTTGGCACTCTGTGGGATGGCACACGTGGCACACACGGCACAAATGGATTTCCCCACGCAGCCCTGCACAGGGGAGCAGCAGAGCGGCCGTGCCGGACCCACCGCTCAGGGAATCGCCTTTCTCGTCCCCTCCACAGGTGCAGCATCAAAAGCGGGAGGAGCGAGGAGCGCTCGGACACCGATGTTTAATGGGGAAGTTTGGTTAAATAAATGATTCCTAAACTGAAGGGAGGCTCAGCCCGTGCCGTGCCGCTCACCCCTGGCTCCCGGGAGCTGCTCACTTGCAGTTCAAGCTTTGTTGCACGTGTGCTCTGAGCCCCAGCTCCTGGTGCTGCAGGAGCGCATCCATCACGGACAGGAAAAGCCGTACGGACTCCGCACCGGGAATCAGCTCTCCTATGGCCCGAGCAGCCTGGAAAACATTGCTTTTTCAGAGTCGCTTTCCAACAAACAGCAAATCCTACAGATTTCTTCTTGGCAGCGACGGAGGCATTTTTACAGTGATTGATTTTCTCTGTGAGATTCAGGGAAAAGCTGAAAGACTGGTCCCGCTTCCAGGAATCCCGGCGAGCACAGGTCGTTCCCTCTCGGGACGATGCTGCGCAGGCACTGCCCGCATCCCATCCCTCCCGCATCCCACCCCCTGCCCGCCCCCATCGCGGGGGACCCGGGGAAGCCCTTTCCTGGCTGCAGCCGCGGCTCGGAGGGGGACAGGCGGGG
>VZTR01032477.1:90916-106353 GCA_013400775.1 Chaetops frenatus | reverse complement strand
GGGGGCCCCGCGGGGGAGCGGAGGGGAGCGCGGGGTCTGCGGGAGCCCCGGGCAGCGCGGCGGAGCTGCCGCCGCCCTCGGACGCGCTCCCACGCGGGGACCCGGCCAGTGCCGCTGCCGGGACGGGTCGTGGCTCGTGAGCGCCGGGCTGTGCCGTGAGTGGGGGGGCTCTGACCATTCCGGGGCTCTCGGGGAGCGGGAGAGCCCTCATGGGTGGCAGGGGTCGGGCAGAGGGGGTCGTGTCGCGATCCGCGGCGCCGGGACACGCGTGGTGCCGTGAGGCCACGTGTGTGGCCGTGACGGGAGCGCCAAGGGGAGGAAAGGTCCCTTTCAAGTCGTTTTCCGTGGTGTCCTTTGGGATCGCGGCTCTGCTGGGGGTGGTTTCTTTGCCTCCTGCACCCCAAACCTCGTGGCGGTGACATTTGGCCGCCTGGGTTCGCTCGCTGTGGGTGCTGCTGGCACATCCCCACTCCTGCAGCGGTCCCGGTAGTTTGGGAGCCCACAAAAGTGCGCGGAAATTGTGATTCAAAAATCACAATGAATTTAAAGCTTTTATTCCTTAAGTGCCCCTTCCCAAAACTGAACCATGAGGACCCGTGGCGTGTCCCAGTGCTGTGGGAGCCTGTCGGGGGTTAATTCCCTCTTGCTCACCAGCAGCAAAGATTTTGGCTGCTCCCTGGGTTTCGTGGAAAGGAACCGACTCATCGGCACTTGTTTTGCAGTGTCCTGAGCCCCTGCTGGTGGGGCTGAACCACCTCCAGCCCGGGTCCTTCCAGGCAAAACCCCGCAGGATGCTGTGCCCCGCTGAGAGGGCAGGTGACAGCGTGTGTGTCCCCTGCAGGCTCTGCTGATGGAGACCCCCAAGCTGAACCCCCTGATCCGGGATGTGTACGCGGCCGCCGGGCGGGTGCAGCCGGCAGCGGGCTCGGCGCGGAGGGGCAGCGGCTGCCGGGAGCTGATGGTCAGGCTGACCGAGGGCCAGTACGTGCTGTGCCGCTGGACAGACGGCCTCTACTACCTCGGCAAGATCAAGAGGGTAAGGTGGGCACCCCCAGGGGAACGGGAGAACCCGAAGTGGTCCCCGTGTCAGCGGGGCCGGTGCCATTCCCTGGCTCCGTCCGTGGCTCAGGGGTTGCCGGCCTGGGCTGCAGGGTGTCCTTGTCCAGCGGGGCATTTTGCGCTGTCATCCTGCCCTCGGGTGTCACGCCACAAACCTGACTTCCCGCAGCCCCGAGAGACGGGATCAGTCACCAAGGAAAACAGGGAAGCTCTGGGCATGGGAGCTGACCCACAGCCGCCCTTGCCGCTCTCTCCTGGCAGGTGAGCGGCTCCAAGCAGAGCTGCCTGGTCACGTTTGAGGATAACTCCAAGTACTGGGTCCTCTGGAAGGACATCCAGCATGGTGAGTGTTGCCCCAGCCTCCCTTCCCCCGTGCCGTGCTGTGGGACCCTTCCCAGCAGCCCGGGGATGTGACACCCTTGTCCCACAGCCGGTGTCCCGGGGGAGGAGCCCAAGTGCAGCATCTGCCTGGGGAAGACGGCGGGCCCCAGGAACGAAATCCTCATCTGCGGGAAGTGCGGGCTGGGTGAGTGTGGGCGTCTGGGCTCTGCCGTGTCCCAGCCGGGCCGAGGGCAGGCCCGGCCCCGCGGGGCTGATACCGAGCCCTCCCGCAGGTTATCACCAGCAGTGTCACATCCCGGTGGCGAGCGGCGGCGAGGGCCCGCTGGGGACGCCGTGGTTCTGCCGCCGCTGCATTTTTGCCCTGGCCGTGCGGGTGAGCGGGGCTGCCTCCCGTTCCCGGCTCCCTGTGCTGTCCGTGCCCGGCACAGCGGGGCAGGACCTGCCCCCCGGCTGGCTCTGCTGACCCCGTTCCTGTCTCCCCCACAGAAAGGGGGTGCCCTGAAGAAAGGAGCCATTGCCAGGACGCTGCAAGCCGTGAAGATGGTGCTGTCCTACAACCCCGAGCTGCTGGAGTGGGACTCCCCACACCGCACCAACCAGCAGCAGTGCTACTGCTACTGCGGGGGGCCCGGAGAGTAAGGCCCTGCCCGGCTGTCACCATCGGCTTTATGGGAAAAAGCAGACGGGATCAGGGTGGGGATGTTTGATCCCAGGCTTGCTGGGCACTGCCCTAGGGCCAGGGGCTTTGCTCTGCTCTGCCACCCGGGTCTCTGCTCACTCCCGGAGGCACCGTTTGCACCAGAAATGCCAGCTAGGGACAGAATTTCCCTCCCTGGCTGCGGGGCTGCGTGCCTGGGAGGGGACTGGGGAGGTGTCTGCTCTGCTCTGTCCGTGCTGTCACAGTTCTCCTGTCCCTGCCCAGGTGGTACCTGAAGATGCTGCAGTGCTACCGCTGCCGGCAGTGGTTCCATGAAGCCTGCACCCAGTGCCTCAGTGACCCCATGATGTTTGGAGACCGGTACGTCCCTTCTGGGCCCTGCTGAGGTGGCTCCCCAGGGACACATCCCAGCTGTGTCTCCCTGATCCATCTGACACCCACCTGGATCGGGTGGCCCTGTCCCACAGAGCCCCACTCCTCCTGGCCTTGCTGTCACCACTGGCACTGTCCCACCTGCCCCATCCCTGGCTGTAGGATGATCCTCACTCTCAGCATTTTTCCTGATGTTTTTTCCAGGTTCTATGTGTTTTTCTGCTCTGTGTGCAACCAGGGACCCGAGTACATCAAGCGCCTGCCCTTGAGATGGTAAGAAATGGGCTCTGCCTCTTTGCAAAGTGCCCAGGTGGCTCTGGGACACCGGGCTGGCTGATCCCTGGAGGTGTTCAAGACCAGGCTGGACAGGGCATGGAGCAAGCTGGTCTAGTGGAAAGTGTCCCTGCCCACAGCAGGAGGTGGGACTGGATGATTTTTAAGCCCCCTTCCAACACAAACCATTCTAGGATTGTGTGTTTGGGTTTTCCCCCAGCTGCAGGCAGTGTCCCACCTCTCCCCAAAGGTCCAGGGATGTTGTCCTGCCTGTGACATGCCCTGGGATAAACCTCCAGGCTGGGATGCTTCGCCTGTGAAGTGTGGGAAGGTCCCAGTGGTGGCTTTGGGGAGGACTGGGAGCTGGAGTGGCACTGGCAGAGCAGGGCATGGTGGTGGCACCATCCTGCCAGGGCTGCTGACCCTGTGCCCCCCTTGGCTGCAGGGTGGACATTGTCCATCTCGCTCTCTACAACCTGGGTGTGCAGAGCAAGAAGAAGTACTTTGACTTTGAGGAGATCTTGGCCTTCGTGAACAACCACTGGGATCCTCTGCAGCTCGGGAAGGTACAAACCCATCCCGGGCTGGGACTGGAGTAAGAAATGTAACCCCAGCTTGTGCAGCTCTCAGCATGGCAGCTCCTGCTCCAGGGGAGCTTAATCCCCTTCCTCTGCGCCGGGGTTCCCCTTGTTGAAGTGTCAGACTTTCCCAGTGGGAGCTAGAGCTGGGAGAAGCACTCACACCTGTAGGAAACCTGTCCCCGGGGCAGGACGGGGCAGCTCCCCGAGGGCGGCAGTGCCAGAGCCGGGTGGTTCTGGCCGGGCTTTGGCTCCCTCCCTCCGTCCCCGACCTCGCGCAGGAGCCGAAAGCCGGAGTTCGGGTTCCCCCGTCTGTTTGGATTTTGCATAACCACAGCTGGCACTGAGCCCCGCCTGCCCCCCTGTCCCGCAGCTCACGGGCACCCCCATCTCGGAGCGCGGCCCCCACCTCCTCAACGCCCTCAACAGCTACAAAAGCCGGTGAGTCCCGGGCCAGGGGCGGGCCCAGCGTGGGATGCAGGATGCTCCCGTGCCACCCTGCCTGAGGGCTGTTCCCTCCCGCCTGCCGCCCAGCTTTCTGTGTGGGAAGGAGATAAAAAAGAAGAAATGCATCTTCCGCCTGCGGATCCGCGTCCCCCCGAACCCCCCCAGCAAGGTGCTGCCGGAGAAAGCCCCCGGCGAGGGCGAGGGCAGCTCCTGCGAGCTGAAGAAGAGGGGCAAAAGCAAATACGCCCACAAGGACAGGTGAGTGGCCCCGTTGCCCCGGACATTCCCGCAGCAGCAGCAGCAGCAGCCCCCGTGCCCGTGCCCCCCTCACGCCCTGTTTGCAGCCTCCTGCCCCGGCAGCTCCAGCAGCAGAAGCGGCGAGCGCGGCGCAAGAGGGCCAAGTTCCTGCTGGAAGATGCCATTCCCAGCGTGAGTCCTTCGCCCCCTCCTCTCCGCAGCCAGCCGGGGACGTGGCAGCCGCGGGGCACTGCCCAGCCCCGGGGCTCCCCGCAGGTTTTCTCTCCTCCTGCGGGCAGGGAGAGCTCCATGCCCAGCCAATTCCCAGGGCAGGGGGGCCTTGGGAAGGAGCTCCCAAGAGCTCCCAGGTGCCAGTGGTGGGGCGTGGGCAGCATCCCTGTGCAGGGCAGTGGGGAGTGAGCTTGTTTTTGTGACACAGAGTGACTTCACCTCGGCCTGGAGCACCAACCACCACCTGGCCAGCATCTTCGACTTCACGCTGGATGAAATCCAGAGCCTGAAAAGGTCTGTGCAGCCAGACCAGGGGCATGGGGGGGCAGGGGTGCTGCTTGTGCCAGGCTGGGGCCAATGCTGCATCCCAGCCTGTCCCTTTCACAGTGCCAGCTCAGGACAGACCTTCCTATCGGACGTGGACTCCACAGATGCCACCAGCACCTCAGGCTCAGCCACCACGAGCCTCTCCTACGAGTCCAGGTGAGGACTGTGTCCCTTGGCCCCTCCCAGAGGGATCCTGGTGGAGGGCCTGTGTCACCCCCTGTCACGTCCCACCCTGGAGAACTTCTCCTCCCTGTGTCCCAAACGGGCTGGGGGTGGGGGGGGGGTCCCCCATGGCACTTGCTGGGCGTGCAGGGTGGGAGCTGTCGGTCCTTGCTGGGCTCCCCCACCTCCCCGACGTGCTTCCAGCACGGGGGTGCAGTGGGGCACCTCTGGGTGCTGCCCTCACTGCTGCCCTGTGCCCTCCCTTGGCAGCCGCAGGACCGTGGGCAGCCGCAAGCGCAAACTGGCAGTGCCCGCCTACGCCTCGGGGGCCAAGAGGAGAGGGGGCGAGAGGGCCGGGGGCCCCGCCACCACCACCACCCCCGAGGGCAGCGAGGCAGCGGCCGGCCCCGAGCGCCCCGACGACGGCATCGACAGCCACACCTTGGAGAGCATCAGCGAGGACGACTCCTCGCTGTCCCACCTCAAGTCCTCCATCAGCAGCTACTTCGGGGCCGCGGGCCGGCTGGTGTGCGGGGAGAAGTACCAGGTGCTGGCACGGCGGGTGACGCTGGAGGGGAAGGTGCAGTACCTGGTGGAGTGGGAAGGCACGACCCCCTACTGAGCTCCGCCAGCCCCGAAACCTCTCCCGGAGCCGAAGCACAAGAGATCGGGATGCTGGGGAAGGCCCTGAGGCGCAGGAGAGGTGCTGGTGCCTCCCCCCGGGGATCTCGGCGGTTGGAGGCAGCGCCCAGGCCGGCAGGGCTGCCCAGGAATGGAACCTGAAGCCCTGACACTCTGTTTTTTAAACGTTAACAATTTTTAGTTCCTTGGCTGTGTTTATGCAGAGCGTGGCCCGGCCGTGCTCTCCTGATGGAGCCCGGTGGAGGTCAAAGCCATGGGGGGGTCCGGCCCTTCCAGAGGGGTCCCCCTGGCACAGCTGGAAGAGCTGCTTGGGGGGCTCACACCCAGGGACCTGGGCCTGTGCCTGGCACAGCCTGGCTCATCCTGGTGTCCCAGCCTGGTCTCAAGGGGGTCCTGCTGCCAGAGCACGAACCCCTCCTCATCCCTGGGCTCTCACAGCTCGTCCCTTTGCCCATGGGAAAGTGGGGACAGATCTTGGGGTTTTCCACCTCATCCTGAATCCGTTCATTAAAGGAATGTGGTTTGTTCTACGTGAGAGGAAAATGCCCCAAACCAGCCCATGTGTGGCTGTTGCAGCCATGGGGCAGATGTGCCCTCTCCCCACAACCTGGACTGTGTGTGGTGCTGCATCAGCTTCATTTCCCTCTTCTGACAATCATGGTCTTCGTAGAGATCGTCCAAAAAATCCTCCTTTGCCTTAAAACCACCACGGGCACTTCACAGACTGGAGCCCAAGGCCTTTGTTTCTACAGGAACCTCCATCCCAAATGTGCCAAACCAGCAGACAAACCAAAAAAAAGGCTGAAGAAGATAGCAGGGGGAGGGGGCTGTGCTGGTCCCCCTGTGGCCTCGTGGCTCTGCCTCTCTCATCATGGTGATGTTTGTGAGCACTGGGCTTGATTTGTCTGCAGGAGAGAAGGAGCAGCCCCCTCCTTTAACAAAGCAATACTGCCAGCTTGGGCAGGAGCAGGGCAGTTGGCTTTTTAAGAAAGATTCTAATATCAGATAGATGCGTTCGATTTTTTTTCCTAAAGAAATAGAGAGATTTTTAGTGTTGTCCTCCTCATCTCTCCCCCATCCCACCGTGGCTGCCCCATGGGATGGAGGGTTGGGGGGTCCTGTCCCTCAGCAGATCCTGTCCTGTCCTACCTGTGCTTGTGGGATCTTGGCTCAGCCAGGGCAGAGTGTCCCTGTCCTTCTGGGAGAGGTGCTGCCAGGCCCCCCCAAACCTGGCAGGGAGGACTCCCTGTCCTGTCTTAGCTTTGTCCTCCAAGGATCACTTCAAATATTTCCTTTTCTTGAGTGCCTGTGGAGCCCCTGTGATTCCAAGGGGCTGCCAAGAGCTGTGTGAGGGCTCAGCAGGGTTGTGCCTGTGGGATGTGCCAGTGGACATCACACTTGTGGAAGCACCCACCAGATGTGGCCCTGGCTCCTCTCTGCTCCCTCTCTGTTCCCTCTCCTCCTCTCCTGGCTTCTTGCAGAGAATTGAATGTGGAGCCTTTAAAAGTATTTTTGTTGCAGAGTATATTTTGCATTCGCTGTAATAGAGATTATAACAACTCTGTGCACCTTCTGATCTCTGAGTTCAGGTTGCTGCTTGTGAGCAACTCTTATTATACCCAAGTTGTAATTAATATGTCTGATGTACAATTAAAAAGTGGGTTTTTTTTCAATGTCACTGTTTTTTTGTAGTGTGAGGATTATTGAGCTGGCATGCCCAGTGCCCACCATGGGGCAGCTGGGTTGTGTTCCATGCCAGGTCAGGTGTGTCCTGCCAGCCCAGGACAGGCCCTTCCTCCTGCCCAGCTCTGACCACGACAGCCTGCCCAGGTAAGAAATGCTCCTGTTTATTCCCTTCCCAGTCACATAAATAACTTTAAAATGTTCCATAAATTACATCCCATAAACCATTACCATAAGGATCTTTCTACAAGGTTCAAGTTGGCCTAGGCAGAAAGCCACAGCTCAGGTGGGGTAGGGACACAGGGCCAGGGCAGTGTCGTGGTCCTGTTGGCACTTGGCTTCCCTGAACTGGCTGTGGATGTTTTCCAGCTCATCCCAGCTCATCCCAGCTCTCCAGGACAGGGCAGAGTCTGCGTGTGCTGCTCCTGCTGAATCCTTGTGGCCTCTGCTGGAGTTTGCCGCCTCCCTGGATTCTGCACGGCTCCAGGAACTCGCTGGCTGCCAGCAGGGGAGGGGAGGGCAGGGCAGGGCAGGGCAGAGCAGGGCAGGGCAGGGCAGGGCCGGCACGGTACGGGGTGCCCGGCCACATCCTGCAGCCTCCGGGCTGGGGAAGCAGAGGCAGAGCGGGGCGGGATGCCGGGAGCGCCGCTGCAAAGGGGAGCAGGGGCCCGGGCAGGGTTCAGGGCTGGCTGAAGTGGGGATGGCAGTGCCAGGCCACGGCTCCCAGCTGGAACTCGCAGCCCCGAGCGTCCTGACAGGAACATCTCCGCCTATCCACATCCACAGCTTTTGGTGCAGGCGGCTCTTCCCCAGCTCAGCCTGCATCGGCTCCGGGCTGCTCAGAGCTCTCTGGGAAGGCGGAGGAGGGGAGGTTTCCCAGTCCTAAGCTCCTGTGCCGTAGCAAATCCGAGCAGATAAAACCTGCCTCCGGTGTGGCTCAGCAGGATCGCGGTCTCCCCAAAAACGAGCTGCACTTCGCACTCCTCAGTCCCGTGGGACGTTCTCCTCTATCCATTTGAGGTAGAGAGGGTTTCCTTGGTCAATAGGCAGGCTGATGATTTCGGGGATTTCAAAGGGATGGATGGATCTAAAGTGGAAACAGGCGCGGAGGAGCAGAGTCAGCGCCAGCCCCGCAGGAAGCCGCGCTCCCAGCCCTGCTCCGCGCCCTCCCGCGCTTCAAAGCACCCGCAGCTGCTTTTTTCCACGTGGGAATTTTGCTGTGAGTTTGGGGTTTACCACAGACTGCCGGGGGCCTGGCCCAAAGCTGAGTGAGCTCCCCCCTCGGGAAATGCAGGAAATCCTGTCAGGAGGCTGGCAGGGAATAACCTGTGCGAGGAGGAGGAGGAGGAGGAGGAGAATCCCTCCTCCAATCCAGCATGGGGGGCTGGGTGAAGCCCAGCAGTTGATATTTCTGCCACTTTTTTCTTTTTGCTGGTGCCATCTCTGGGTTTTTCTGGCTCATAAGATACAGCAGGAGCACTGAACCTCCCCCACCCCGAGGTGGGAAGGGGCTCAAGGACCTCGCAAAGCCAGAGCAGGAGGTGACAGCCTACCTTGGATGGGACACCCACTGCTCCTGCCGAGCCAGAGCCTCACCTGACGTAGTTGGACAATTCCCCTATTTTGGACGTCCTTGTTTTCACCAGCTGTGGAGAGTTAAAAAAGCAAAACCCCAAGGGAGAAGTGAAGGGATGGAGGGATCCTGGTGTGCAGTTCCACTGCACACACCCAGCATGGCCAGGGGTGTGAGAGGAGCTCTTCCAGGGCTCTTTCCTGGGGAGTGTTCCCAAACCTCAGGCAGGTTGGTGCCACCCTCCCCAAACCCCCCTGCAGCCTCTTTTGGATGGGGCCTTTTGCAGCAGGAATTTTTGTGAGGTAGGGAATGATCACTTACCAGCAGTATTTCAGTAGATTCTTCCAGTTCCCCTTTCCAGAAATACCTGGATTTAAAAGAAAAGCAGCATCAGCAAATCCAGCTCTGGCTGCAGCCATACCAACCCCCTTCACGGTGCTTGGTGCTTTCTGCACGTGGCCATTTCTTCAGAAAGTGGCTCAAGAAGCATTGCTGGCCCCAAAACTGCTGAGCATGTGAGTAAGCACCCCGGATTTATGGACCAGAGCCTCCTGCAGAGAATTTGCCCAGGGGGACTGGCAGGGCAAATCCGCTGGGACTGGGGTGTCCTGCGGTGGTGGCCCCGCTCCGAGCAGTGGCAGGGGGACAATGCCTGCAGGGACTGTGGCTGGGAGGCTGAGCTTTCTTCCTCTCTTTCCCTGCAGGAGAGGAGCTGCACTTCTCATGAGTCAGATGTGACCTTTCAAAACATTTCTGCTGCCAGGAGCCCGTCCTGATCTCATCAGCCTGCGGGGCTCCTGCTGGAGGAGGGCTCGGGGGCGTCGCGGTGTCTCCTGAGCAGGGCACGGAGCAGAACCCGGCTGGAGCTGCCAGGGCTGTGCAGGAGCAGCTCTGCCCTGCCCGTCTGGGTTTGTGGGAAATGATGGATAAGGGGAAGAAGGGCTTTGCTGGGTTGGCCCTCAGGTGGGATATGGGGGTGCGCTGTGGGGATCTCCTCCTGAGGGAAGCTGTGCTGGGATCTGCTCCTCACTTCTGCCAGGGTGTTTCGAGGAGGAAAAGCTGTTTTGGGGTTTTGCTCTTGAACCCCTTTAACAAGTGCAGTGTCTTTGCACGGACAGCTGAGGATGCCTGCAGAGCAGGGCTGGGCCTGTTCCAAGGTCAAACATGCTGTTCTTCCTGCCTGAAAAAGCTGCTTAATTTTGTAAAGGCCTTTCCTGGTCCCTATCTTGGCAGCTTTTTAGAGCCTCTAATAACAGGCACCATGTCCTCAGGACCATAAATCCTAAATTGCTGGATGTCTGTGTAGCCAAGTAACCAAGTAAAATAAACAAATGGCCCCCACGGGCAGTCAGAGCATCTGCCCTCCTTAATAAGCTCTGACCATGGTCAGGCTCATCCCCACTGTCTGCAACAACAGACCCAGGAGCCTTCTGGAAACCCAGGGTTGTGTCCATCCCCTCCTTCCCTCCCTGTGGAACCCAGGTTTGCCTCCTCCGTGGGGGAATATCCAGCCCTACTTACAAAGCTGAGCTCTTGGGCAGGATGTTCACGTAGGCAGCCAGTTTCTTATCCATGATGGCCCTGGGGGAGACAGGAGGGGAGTCAGTGCCAGCCCAGCTCAGTGCTCACCCCCAGCCATGGGGACATCCCCTCGTGCTTCCCAGGACTGCCAGCAGCAGCTTTGACATTGGAGATGTGGAATTTTGGGTTACTTATTACCCTGAGAAAACAGAGGCAAAGGTGAACTTTGGCTGGAGCTACTTCAGATCAGGCCCTCCTGGCAGGGCTCTGGGACCCTCCCTGTGCTGAGGAGGGAGTTTGGTGCTGCTCCTGGCCTGGAGGATGCAAGGACCCTGCCCAGTGCCAGCCCTGTGCCCCTCTGGCTGTGGGCTCACCAGGGCAGGGCTGAACGTGGCCTGGGATGGATGAGAAGGGGTTTGTCTGTCACTGTCCAGCTGTGCCCTTTCTTCTCAGAGCAGCCTGAATGGGCATCTTCTTAAATTAACAACATCAAGGCTTTTCAATCCAAAATGCCCTGAAGCCCAAAAATATTCCTTCCGTCTGGCTGCCTCTGTCAGTTGTGGGCTGGTTTGTTACTGCAGAGCTGCTCGGGGCTGCCAGCAGAGCTGATACCTCAGAGACTGCAGAGCACTGAACCAGTCTTGGGGGGATTTCTAGAAGAAAGGGGGTAAATGTTGTGTTTTGTGACCACAGCAGTGTCTGGCCCTTCTCATGGAGGTGGCAGCCATCCCTCCAGGCAGGGCACCAGTGATTCCACCTTTGGTTTTCTTTAGCACATGGCTGGAGAGGAGAAGCAGCCCAGGAGGCTCAGGGCTGTTTGCTCACACCATGTGCAGGCTGTTCCAGGCATTCAATGCTCGTGGAGCATCTTGAGTTAATCTTTGGACCAACAAAGTGCAGCAGCACGAGCAGAGCCACTCCTGCTGTGCCTGCCATGTCACACATGGCACAAATCAGTTTGGATCTGCTGCCTGCAACTTGCAAGTCTCTTTAGCACAGGAACCTTTTGGTCCCAATAAACTGAGATCCTAACTGAGATCCTGAACTTTCTCCCAGCAAGCTGAGCAGCAGCAAAAAGCCACCAGGGGAATGGAGAACCCTGTAAGAAGCTGAATGTGATCTGTGGAAAATGTCTGCATAATATATGATAGCTCTGGGTTGGGCACTTAATTGTGTGTTTCTCTGTCTGTGCCTCACAACAGGCCCTGAAGTGAGACAGATTAAATATTAATAAGCAGAAAAGCAAAGAAAATGATAAGCACAAATCCAAGGCAGCAGTGGGGGCTGGCAAGGTGCTAACTAAGTTGGGTGAGGTGCAGTGGCCACCAGCCAAGGGAGTCAGCTCCTCCCAGGACAGGCAATAAGGTCTTGAGTTGCTGAATTCTACCTGCAGCTCTTCTGCTTTCCCAAAGCTTGAACCCCTTTTCCTTAAACCAGTGGAAAATTTCCTTGATCCACCCTAGTGAGTGCTCCACTGAGCAGAGCAAAGGAAGAATAAACATGACAGCAGAGGAAAAGGGAGTGGGGGAAAATCAGTGTAGCAGCCCTGTGTCATCCCCTACAACCAGGGCTCATTGCTCCCAGTTCCAGAACAAAGGAAGAATTACTCCACCAGTCAAACCACAATCAAAGTACACCTATCTCAGTGAGGGGGAGTGATTCATCTCCTCTCCCTTCCCTGCAAGATGAGGGACAAAGAGGGGAAGGCATTTGCAAAGCTGTTACAGTGAGCCATTTTCAGGAACTGAGGCTCTTTTCACCAGGTACAGTTGCTCCTTTTTTTTTTTTTTTAGGAGACATCGAGCAGTGCAGACATAATTCTGTTTGAATTTCTTAGTACAGTTGCAGTATTTAAGGTGACACAAACTCCCTTTCAGTAGCCTGTCAGTTCCTGGACATGTTTGGGAGCACTTTGCTGGAGATGGAGGGGTTTTGGCAGCAGCAGGGCAGCAGGAAGACAGAGCAGGAGGTGTTGCAGGAAACTTCAAGGTCCATCATAAACACTTCCCCAGCCAACACAGGTTCAGTGCTTTGAACAGACCATGCATTGAGTCAGGGACTGACAGATATGTGAAAAAAAACTCTGCACGCAAAATATCACACAAAGTATCTCATATATTAAAATAGGAGAAGGAGAAATCAAGGAAAAGCCCTCATTCCCTGAGGTTTGCCTGGTGAGCAGAGTGGTACCTCACAAGGGTTTGTTGTGGACCCCTTTCATACTTCCTTTATTCTCATGTCAGAGCACTGTTTGTCCCTCTCTATAAACACCCCTCCTGGCATTTTGTTGTCTGTGCTGTTCTAGAGAGGAATAAAGATTGTGGCAGAACAGAGAACATCAGGCTGGGGCTTAATCCATCTGAGAACCCATAAATTCAGGGTCGTGGCTTGAAAATGGGTCTTGAAAATGCAAGGCAGTGAAATAAACTGAGAATTACTTGCTGTCACCATGGCATAGACTTCAGAGGCAAATATCAGCTTTCCTTGGGACAGAGCAGCTCTGGGTGAGGGGGCTGTGATACAGAGTCAGTGGAAGGGAGCACTGCTTGGGTATCACAGAATCCCAGAATGATTTGGGTTGGAGAGACCTTAAATTTTATGTCACCATGAGAGGGACACTTTTCACTCTCCCAGCTTGCTCCAAGTCCTGTCCAACCCGGCCTGGGGCACTTGCAGGGACGGGACAGCCACAGCTGCTGTGGGCACCCTGAGCCTCGCCCCACTGGAAATGCAAAGCACAGAGGGACAAGGGAATATTCTGCTTCATTCCAGCTTTGGAGCCACTCAGGCAGCACAGCAAGGGAAGTGTCCCTGTACCTGGCGATGTCCTTGGCGATCTGCTCGTTGAGGCAGTTGACAAAGGCGATGGAATTTGTCCCTGGGACGTAGCTGCCAGTGACAGCAGAGTGCAGCTGCACAGCCAGGCCCCTGAGCAGGGGGTACATGAGCACCAGCAGTGTCAGCACCTGGGAGAGAACACCAGGGGTGATGGGAGGTGAAATACTGCACTTCGGGAAAACAGCATTTACGTTGTCCGTGACTTGAGGGACATTTCCAGGCTTCTTTTAGCATTGCCAGTTGAATTAAATTAAGGTGAGGACCTGCTCCTAGGGGGATTCATGCCTCTCCAACAGGGCCAGTCTTGTGCTCAGGGCAGGTCAGGGGCAATTTTGAGGCTGTATCAGGGTGCCCAGGCCTCGGCTGTGGGAGGTCACCCCACGACTAATGGGGGTTACAGACCCCACCACCCAACCACAGGACTGGTTTGGTGAAGAAGAATAGGGAGGTAAGACATGGAATGTCTCAGTTTCTGCTGGGAAAACAAACAAGAAGGGAATGGCTCCCACACCCAGCACATCTCTGCTGCTCAGGACACATCTGCAGCCACCCTTCAGCTGTGCCAGGGGTGAGATGTGTCCATCCCTCTGGGAATCGGGGGAGACAGGACCCTCTGCCTCCCTGGGGATGTGGGCAGGAGAAGAGCAGTATGTCAGGGATTTCTCCATGGGAAACAGATTTGGTGCCAGGACTGGGGAATTTCCATCCTGCCCTGTCAGATTATTCTCCTCTGCCCACCCAGATCTCATTTCAGCCTCACAGCCCAGACTCCAAGGCAGGTTTTAAATTCATTTCCCCTTAATTATCTGCTACTAAAAGCACAGTGAATCAGGACCCTGTGGGGCACAGAAATCCCAAAGGACACAGCCCAGCTCTGCAGGGCTGCACAAACAGCAAGGCTCTGCCTGTGGCCCAGCAGAGCAGCAGCAACAAGTGGGGTTCCCTGTGTAGGAGCTGCTGTTTGTGCTCATGTGCCACAAACAGCTTCCCAAAAATATATCATTATCCCAGCAGGGATGCTGAGGGAATGGTGAGGTTAATTTGGAGTGCTGAGGAGCAGCTGAGGGATGGTGCCATTCTGGGCTGCAGTGCCTTCCCTTTGTCTTTTGTTTTGTTTTTGACATAAACAGCATCTGGCCCTGATTCAGCTACAGTGATTAAAAAATGCTTAGAAGACTAAGAATATATTCCTTTCCCCCCCCTTATTTCCACCCTCATTTGTCCTCTGAAAAACCTGTTATTACAACATTAATGTAGAAATCTCTCTTTTTAAAATTTTTTTAAATTGAATTAAAAATCTCTCTTGTCACCACAAAGCCAGGAGCTCCTTCTCATTTGGAAAATGACTGATGTGCTGTATTGCCTGTCTCCACTTTCCCAATCCATTTGAGGAAATATTTGTTACCACAAGGCTTCTCATAATAATTTTTAGAGCTCCTTCTGTGCTCTTTTTTTCCCACTAAGCCATTTAACAAATATTACACAACAAATCCCAGAAGCTACTCAGCGAGTCACAAGCCAAATAGAGATGTGCTGGTGTACCTATTTCCCCAGATTAAAATGTAATCATGCTCCTTGCTCAGGAAAAAAAAGCAACATCCAACCTGTTCAGCCTGGTGATCATTAATCTTCTTGGAAGATGCACGTGCATATGATGAGGAAATCCCCAGGATCATTTGTGATTGAATATTAGTACAAACATGAATACTATTTTGTTTTTTCTGGTGTTTCCCCTCCTTTTTTTTTTTTTTTTTTTTTAATGAAAAGGAAGATAATATCCCCTTTTTTTTTCCAGAAAAATTGTATTTGCCAAGGGATGGTGCAAAAGAGGAGTGAAACGTCAGGATTCCTGCCTGATAAACCAATTAAACTCGTGATTGTCAAAATACTGAAGTGAACAAAACTGAAAACACCCCAGTGAGATTTTAAGCACTTCACTAAAAAGCACCGAGCAGCAAAATGTAAGTTTAGTGCAGAGAGACTCAGATTTCTGCAACGCTGCTTTTGTCTTTGGTGAACTAAAAACAGCTTTAGGTTTAGAATCACCATGCGAGGACTTTTTGCCTGTTTTTGATGAGATTCTGTTAAAAACCCTCAAACGAACAACACCAACCGAACACGAATTGTTGCAACGCTGAGTGCAAAAAACACTTGGAAATTTGCTTCTCTCCCAGCAGACACGGGGAGTCCACCCCTCCTGCACGATGGTTTTGGGGAGAGGTTTGCTAACAAAGGTACAGACAGGTATTTCCATAGTTGCTTGGGGGTGGGCTGTGTCTGTCGTGCTCCCCAGGGAGTGCCCCATGTCCTGCATCCCCATCCCAGCCCTGTGTCCATCCCCATCCCAACCCTGTGTCCATTCCAGCTCTGTGTCCATCCCAACCCTGTGTCCATCCCAGCCCTGTGTCCATCTCAGCCCCATCCCCATCCCAGCCCCATGTCCATCCCCATCCCAGCCCTGTGTCCATCCCAGCCCCGTGTCCATCCCCATCCC
>VZTR01032477.1:73335-90725 GCA_013400775.1 Chaetops frenatus | reverse complement strand
AGCCCCATGTCCATCCCCATCCCGTGTCCATCCCGGTCCCCAGCTCCCACTCACCAGCAGCACGGTGCCGCGGCCGGGCCGGGGGCAGCCCTGGGCAGCGGGAGGCAGCGGGCAGCGCTGGCTCAGCCCCTCCATGTCCGCCGGCCCCTTCACCTGCTCTGCCCGAGCCGGGAGCGCTGCCTGGACAGGCGGCACTGACTCCTCCTCCTCCTCCTCCTCCTCCTCCTCTCCTTCCCTCCCGGCTGGTGCCCGCTCGCTGCGGGGCTGCGGCGTGGGACAAAGGGCAGCGCGGTGTCCCCGCCTGTGGTGTCCCCGCCTGCCTGACCTGCAGAGCTGGGGGGACAAATAGCGGGGACTGGCACCCCAAAAGTGGGGTCAGACACCCGAGCGCTGCCACTGCCGGTATCGAACTGCCCGCAGCAGCATCTGCTGGGATTTCCAGGCTCTGCCTCTGGGATGCTCCCAGTGCCGTCCCCGGTGCTCCGAGACCTGCTGACGCCACTTGTCACCTTTGCTTCCATTTCCCTGTCTATAAAACTGTTGTTTTCTCAAATTTCACCTGGTCGGGGCTCTTTGGATAGAAGCCACCGGGCAGGTGCCGAATCCTCCGTGGTGTTTGTACCCAAAATCTCCCGTAAGGGACGCGGGGCGGAGGAGCCGGGCGCTGTTTCTGTCTCACTCTGTCACTTTATTGTCCCCGTGTAACTTTTTACTGTCCCTCTGTCCGTTCCCGTAACCTGACGGGAGAATTCATTCCTTGCCAGCCTGCAGAACTCCCGAACCCGCCTATCTGTTACGTGTTTATTTGGGGGGTGTCATCTTTGCCAGAGCTGGAAGCACAAAGTTGTAGGAGTTATCCGACATCAGTTTGCTTACAAAAGGTGAAAAAATTCAGCTTGAAGACATCGGGGGCTGGCACGGGCAAACACCGGGATGGGACTGGCTGTCCCCGCTCTCCTGGGATCAGCACCTCCCTTCCCCGAACCCCGATAAACGCCGTTTATCCCGGTTTTTACAAAAAACGACGATGCCGTGCACCAAGCTCTGCCAGCCCCTCACGGGACCGAGAGCCGCCATGCCCATGAGACCACGACCCCAGCGGGACACGCCCCGCCCACTACCGGGCCCACGCCCCTCTATTCCCGGGCCCACGCCTCCTCATTACCGGGACCGCACCCCCTCCGCCACAGCCGGCGGGACGGAGCCGAGGGGGGGTGCGGCGCACGGACATTTTGTTTACATTGCGGCGGACGCAAAGGGCGCCCTTAGCAACGGCGCGGCGGTTGCTAAGGGCCGCCCTAGTTCTCGCGATACTCCCGCCAGGCGGTTGCTAAGGGCGACGCGCGTTCTCGCGAGACTCCCGGGAGATGGCGGAGACGGCGGCGGCCAAGATGGCGGAGGCGGCGGCGGAGCTGCTGGAGCGGGCGGCCCGGCGGGACGCGGCGCTGGAGGAGCTGCGGGCCCTGCGGCTCGCCCTGCAGGCTGTGTCCCCCGCCGCCCTCCGATCCCGCCTCGGCGAGCACCACCTGGGGGCTCTCTTCGGCCTCCTCGGCGTCAATGACCGGTGCGCTGCGGGGCGGTACCGCGGGCCTGAGCGGCCCCGCTGCTGTTCTCTTGGAGCGGGGGGGTTCCTGCCGCCTCCCTGGCTCATTCCCTGCGGTCTTTCGGGGCGGGAGGTGGCAGAGCCATGTCCGTTTCTTCAAGGGCACGGTTTTCTCTCCGTCCTGCCCAGGGAACAGGTGTCCGCGTGTGTTTCCATCCTGGAGAGGCTCCTGCAGGCCCTGGACCCCCTTTACGTGATCCAGAACCTCAGGCAAGAGCTGCAGAAGGGCCTTCTCCACCCGGATGACTCCGTGAAGATCCTCACCATGTCTCAGGTACAGGGTTTCCCCCAGGAGGAGGGGACAGAGCTCTGGGTTAATCCCAGTCTGCTCTTTCCTACTTTTCTAGGAATTCCCAGCTCAAGTGTTGGCCAGTTGAAATTCAATCCAAAAACCTCAAAAAATGGTGATTTTAGTTTTCTGTGCAGCTGTCCCAGTGCTTGAGTATCCTTACAGTTGGGGGAAAAAAAAAAAAGTTTTAACGTTATTTTCTGTAATTTTTTGATCAGGTTGGGAGGATTGTTGAGGACCCAGCTGCTGTCACAGAAATCCTCCACAGCCCCGAGCTGCTACGGCAAATCATAAACTGCATTGGTGGGGAGAAAATAGCAGTGGCCAAGGAGGTAAACGTGCCTTTATTATCCCATTCCTCTGCAAGCTGAGGTGGCTGGCTGGCAGCAGTGGGCTCTCATCAGTGAGAACTCAATTATAATTAAAATCAAATATATAGCTGTACTTAATAAAGAGTATTGCAGCGAAGCCCTGATGATCTCAGATTTTCTTCTCTGCGTGGTTTTGTTAATTTTTTAATAAGAATGTCCTGTTTTTGCCTTGCAGGCCATCAAGTCTCTGTCCAGAATAGGGCAGAGCCAGGAGGGTTTGGAGGCTCTGTTTGGGAGCAGTTTGTTGAGTGACCTGAGGAATGTGATGGCCACGAGTGACGTTGTTCGCTACAGGGTCTATGAGGTGGGCAGGTTCTCTGCTGCTCCCGACTCTCAGCCTGCCTTTTATGCCTTTTAAATCAGTGTTTTTCACTGCTTTGTACACTTTTCTTCGTGTCTGTGTTTTATCAAAACTAGACAGGAGTAAGAGGGTTACAGCAGTGTGGGCTCTCATGGTGTCATAACTTCCCTTTCCCATTTTTTGGTACGGAAATGTGAATTACTGTTTATTTCTAGCTTGTAGTGCCTAATGCATTGGAAAGGCTACACGGAATTACTGAAGACGCCAGAAAATGTTTGTTTCCCTGAAAATAAAAGTAAAATAGTCTCTTAACCTGTGGGTGTGAAGTGCTGCTGAAAGTTCTGGAGAGATGCCAACTGTCAGTCTAGAGATGTTTGGCAAAGGAGAAATAACACAATTTAGCCATTCTAGAGCTTAGTGGGAATAGCTGACTGTGAATAGAAACCAAATGCATGTGCTGTAAACTTGGAACTCCTTATCAATTTGCTTCAGGCAAATATTTGGGTTGATGATAAAAATATTATTAAATTCCATATTTAATATCTATAGGGTTAATCAGCACCATGAGATGTATTTGGCTGTTACTGTGAATTGTTATAATGTTTTTTATAAACTGTCCTTTTTGCTTTTATTTAGTTAGTTGTGGAGATCTCATCAGTGTCAGCAGAGTCTCTGAATTACTGTGCAGACAGTGGGTTAATCCCTGAGTTAATTGGGGAGCTGACTGGAGAGGATGTGCTGGTCAGGTACGTGGGTGAGTTTGCCAAGGAGATTTCCACCACTGTTAAAACTCTGACATTCTGATAAAATAAATGTATTTTTGCATGTTTCTTGTAAAACCCCATTCAGAAAAATGCTCTTAACTGCCTCGTCTTAAACTGCCTTGAATGTAAAATACTTTATACCTTAATTAGAGGAGTGATAATTGTCATGTTTGCAACAGAAACACTTTGAATTCTTTCACAAATCTAAAGGGCTGAATGAGCTCAGAGAAGCTTGGATAGCTGGGGTCATATGTTGTTTCTTTATTAGGATTTTACCTTATGGGTGTGGGTTTTTTTTCCTTAATCCCTGAGTGCTTCAAACCCCACCTGAAATAAACCAAAATAACTCTGTTTGTTGCAGAGCCACGTGCATAGAGATGGTGACCTCGCTGGCCCACACCCCCCACGGGCGGCAGTACCTGGCTCAGCAGGGAGTCATTGACAAAATCTCCAACATCATCCTGGGGGCAGAGTCAGATCCCTTCTCCAGCTTCTATTTGCCAGGTGACCCCATGCATTCCTTCTTCCCAGGGTTTGCTGCTTGCTTGGTTAATGAGTTGAATGGACAGCACTGTTAAGCCTCTCTTTTGAAAGCTCAGGGGAAATTTTGAATGTTAGATTGGATATGTAAAATATTGGGTGTTCAAAAAATGCTGGAGGACAGTGACACGTGAAGAACTTTTCTTCAGTAAGATCTGGACAGGCTGTGCTGTAGCTTTAAAGTTTGTATTAATGTAGCCTTTTTTTTTAGGAATACAAACATCACGAATTAGGCAACAGTCAAAATATTTGGCTTGTTGCTTAGTTCTGTCTTTATTTTGAGCTTCTTACCAACACTATTCAGACTTAATAATGCATGTTTAGGAACAAATCAGTCTCATATTAATGTACATTTAATTTTGACATTGCTGAAGCTGCAGTTCTTCCACTCAGTGCTTTTTTTGGTCTTGTTTTCTCAGGATTTGTTAAATTTTTTGGCAATCTGGCTGTTGTGGACAGTCCCCAGCAGATCTGTGAGCGCTACCCTGTCTTCATGGAAAAAGTCTTTGAAATGGCAGAAAGTCAGGATCCAACCATGGTTGGAGTGGCTGTGGACACACTGGGAGTCCTGGGATCAAATGTGGAAGGCAAACAGGTTTTACAGAAAACCAGTTAGTATCCTTTTTTTCTTTAATAAAACTTCCTCATTATAATATCAGAGTGAATTGGTTTGGGGTGATACAAAAAGGAATTGAAAAATGAGTACATTTATAATCTAGCTGATGAGTAACTGTATTCCTGTAGAGATCTGACTGGATTAATTAAAGTAACTTTGTTTTTGTTTTGAAAGGAAGTAGATTTCAAAACCTCTTAAGAAAAATAGGGAACCAGGCCAAGAATGCCCCCACTGAGTTACGGCTTCGGTGCTTGGATGCGATTTCATCTCTGCTTTACTTGCCTGTAAGTTGGGCTTTTTGTCTTTGTTTTTCCTTTAAATATCCAAGAATGAAATTATCACACACCTGAGTGATTTTGAGAAGACATTTTGCAGCCTCTAGGTTGGGTAGCAGTGATGCTTTCAGTGTTCTGAGCCATTGATTTACTGTTTTGAAATTCCCTCATTCATTCGCTTAAAGGTTTGGGTTTGTAAGGAGCCAGGTGTTCTGAGATGTTAATAAAATGTGAAATCAAGACTTCATTGATGAGGGAATGAGAGTGAACAGGTTCATATCCTTGTGCTCAAAGGGATAGGGGCAAAGTGCTCCAGTCCCTGGGGTGTTCTTTGGATCCAGGGATCTGGGTTAACAGTGTAGCTCTAAATGAGTGATTAAACCATTTGAGCACATCCTGGAAACTTGAAAGCTTTTCATGATCCTGATCAAACTCTTTCCTTTTTGTGATTTATGTAGCCAGAGCAGCAGACAGAAGACCTTTTAAGAATGACTGAATCCTGGTTCACATCCTTGTCCAGCCAGCCCCTGGAGCTGTTCAGGAGCATCAGTACCCAGCCATTCCCTGACCTCCACTGTGGGGCTTTACGGGTGTTTACTGTGAGTGCTTTTGCTTTTAAAGCTCAGGAAGTGGCTTGTGTTGCCTTTCAGTCTCAGATTTGTCTATTTCTTGGAAGTGAATGCCACAAACTTCTTGTTAAAGCCCAGAAGTGGTCAGAAAAAGGCTTTTCTCCTCGTGCTCCACTTGCATTCCCCATTTAAATCATGCAGCAGACACATCATGTGTGTAATGCTAATTTTCTAATAAATTGGAGAGGGGAAAAAAGGCAAGAGCTGCTTCTATACCAGAGGCACTGCTGTGATAATTCCCCTAAAACTTTGAAGATAAGCACTGAGCTCTACTTGTTCTCTAGTGTTAAGCCCTGCTCCTTGTTTTGAGTCGTGGTTTTGTATCTCAGTCAATTTTTCCTGTTCCTTGTCTATGGAACAAAACTCCTACTGTGTAACTGCTTTTTTGGGGGGTGTAAAATGTTTGCCCCTCCCCTCACATCTCTTGTCTTCCTGTTTAGGCCATTGCAAATCAACCATGGGCCCAGAAGCTGATGCTGAACAGCCCAGGGTTTGTGGAGTATGTTGTGGACAGATCTGTGGAGCCTGACAAAGCTTCAAAGGATGCTAAATACGAACTGGTGAAGGCCCTGGTGAACTCCAAAACCATTGCAGAGATCTTTGGCAATCAGTATTACCTGAGGCTCAGGGCTTACCTGCACGAGGGCCCCTATTATGTTAAGGCAGTTTCTACTACAGCTGTGGAAGGAGCAGAGTAATGTCCTTGGTGTCTGGGGTCCCCCTCTTGCAAAACACAGTCCTGGCACAGATGTTGAGGTACAAGGTGTAAAAACTCCACACTGGAGGTTGTCTCTAAAGGAATGTGAAGATATTTTGACTCTATTTGAAATGAGTCAGGAGAGCAAATTAAAGGCTGTTTGATATTTCCCCCCTAAAATGTCCTGGTAGAAGTTCCCTGTGTGCTTCATGAGACAGGTAACCCAGGTGAGCACTTAGCAGCTGCTGGCTGTGTTTTATTTGGCAGGATTTATCAGTGCTTGGTTAAATTGTTCCTGGATTTGGAGTTTCTGTTGTGTTTTCTCAGTAGGTTGCAGCTCAGTTTAAGAAAACCCACCAAAACACCTCAAGGTTTGTAACCTCAGATGCTGCCATAATTTCTATTCTTTTTTTAATTCATTTTTTTACTTGCCAGAGTTGGCACTTGCATGGAGCACTCTTTGTTCTGTCAGAATCCTGTTGCTGAATAAGCCAGTGACACTGTCCACATGAGGGAGTATGGACTGGATTCTCTTGTTTTCAGCCTGCTGGATGTGAGTCTTGCTGGAATAAATAATCCTAAATACTGTTTACATTTTCTGCTAAGGATAAAAAAGCCCTTTTAAAAACAAATCAGTGCACTCTGTAGGGATCAAAACCACCTGGGAGCTTTGTCTCCATTGTTGGCTGTGCTGTGGGGTGGCAGCTCACTTTAGTGGCTGGAGCACTACAAGGCTACTTCAGAACCAAATCTTGAATTGTTTACACTATTTTTTAACAGAGATACAATTTTTTAAGTGTTATTTAAAGAAATGTAGTATTTTAGTTACTTAAGACTAAAAGGGGTAAGAACATGAAGCTATTGTGTTGAAGGGAGTGAATGACCTGCTAATGTGGAAATGTGGCATCTTAGGAAGTTGGAATCTTCTTTTGAAGATGTCAGAGCTGTGGGAGAGAATCAGGACTGGCTGGGCACTCCAGTGACAGGTGACATGTTTTTGTCCATAAACAGAGACCACAGGGTGCTTTATATCAAGAGCTTGAATTCTTTTTGTTGAGGGGGAGCATAATAAAACATGAAATTACTACTCTGGGGTAATAATACTGAGTCAGCCAGGTGTAGCTGTGGAAAGAACTGGCCCCGTGTCCCTGTGCTGCCAGGGGGAGCAGGAGGATCCTGTCCTACAGTAACTCTGCTTTTACCTGTGCTGGGTAGAGCTGCAGCTGCCATTGCCTGCCAAAAATTGATGCTCAGGAGTCCAGGTGGGCTCAGAGGAGCTGGGGGAGATCCCTTCATGTTTGCTAAGCTAAATGGAGGTGATGTGCCTTGTTGTTCACAACCCAAGATGTCCCAGAGTTGTCACCCTACATCCCAGTGCTGCTGCTTTTATCCTAAATGTGCCCAGTAAAGAGCTGCCAGTGAGAAATGCCCTGCAGTGTCTCGTGGCTGGAGAGAGCACAGGAGCTTCATGAATCCTGCATGCAGCAAACACATCAAAGCACTGAAAAGGAAATGAAAAGAGTGTAAAAGTCCTTAGTTTGCACTTGTTCTGGGCAGTTTAGCTCTTTATTTTTGGTGGCTTTGTGTGCTGGTGGCTCTGCAGGAGCCATATGCTAAAATGTCAGTGAAATAAATCAATCTATAAACTTGTTCTGCAATTCATGAGCCTCTTCCATGTGTGTTTTCAGCTGGTGCTTTTGAAGGCTACCCCGTGTGCTGAGTATTTAGCATCTGCTTTGCATGGTACATTTGCCAAAGACAATATTTTAGAATGTGCAGAGATGCCAAACAAGGAGATTTTTTATGTATACACATATGCTTTATTTTGTTGAGCTTTGAGCTCAACGTTGATTGATTAATTGATCACTTTCCCCTTATTACTCACATGCAGTTCCCTGCCCATGCTGTACTTTGCCATATGGATTACATGCTGCTGCTGTATCTTGATATAAATGACAAAATTGAAGTGTGTTGTTTTTGTCACCCCACCCTTAAAGTAACAGGTGGAGATAATTGAGGAAAAACCAGAAATGGAATGCTGGAAAATTGAGGTAACATGCTCAACATTTGGTTTAAGAACCCAAAAACCCCAAACCAAACCTTGTCATTTGATGGATGTTAACAAACAGCATAACTTGAGGAATTTCCACGATGGCTCAGTGTCTGTTCCAGCTGGAGCTGCTCTCCTTCTCTCTGAACCAGCCTCAGGAGCAGCTCCTTTTGTGGATGGAAAGCTTCCCCTTGGTTACAGAATTCTTTGGAAGTAGGTGATGCCTCACTCAGATCAAATAGGAGATGAAAAACCCTGGATACAGACAAAATCTGTTGGAATACTCTTTTTTTACTTCCATGCATGCACTTGTAGGTACTTAGAGAGGCAAAGTACATCCAGTTCTGCTCTGTCACGCTGTAACAGTGAGAATTCATTTGATGCTGAAGGGAAAAGAGCAAACTTTGGGAGGGCATCCTTAGTACTGAATGTTAACAGGATAACACAGCTGACCACAGAAAATCCAGCCTCTCTTTGCAGAAGTGAAACATTAATTGACAAAATGAAGGACCTCGTTTTTTATCACATCCAGATTGAACTGTTTGAACTTATCCATGTAGGTCAGAAGCTTGCAGGACACCAGGCTGTAGTAGGTTTCCAGCAAGGAACAATCCTCCCCATCGCTCGTTTCCTTCCAGTCCTTAAATAGCTCGTCCTCTCCCATGTGGGAAGAGGTGAAAATGAATTTGTAGCAGCATCGATTGTAGCTGATGTGCTTCTCCCCAGCAAAGCGGGAGCTGTGCCTGGCAGTGATGCCAGCTCTCTTAGCACAGATCCCTACAAAGGCAGCTGGGGGCACCACCAGTGGCACCTCCCTGGCAGCCACAAGAACCTTGCGTGCCACGTCCTGGGACATGAGGAACGCGCTGCCGTGGCAGAAATCCGGGTAGAACTCCTCGGGGTATTGATGGCTGGGGACAAAGCCAGGGCTCTGGGGGTCCCTGTCAGGCACTCTGTGGTGAACCACCCTGCCAAGGTAGATGTCCTCCAGCTGGGTTAAGCTCAGCAGATACCCAGCCAGGCTGGGGACACCCACGAACACGTCCTGGGCTGCGTGCAGGATGTACCTGGCGCGGGGACAGAACGTCACCGTCCACTCCACGCTCGCCAGCATCTTCTGTGTCTGTGTCTGGGGGGACTCGATGAAACTGCCTTCAATAATGTCTTGGTGCTTTTGAGCCTCTTCACTGACCTCCAGCTGGGTGCTTGCTGAAGCTGCCTTTCCTACAGCAAACAGAGTCAGGACGCTGTAACCCCTGGAGTCTGTCACGTTGCCCCAGGTCTGCCTGATCACGTTGCGCCTTGTCCTGTTTTCTGGGCTGCTGCAGACAACAATGAGCAGAAATATCTCTTTGTTGGAGCATGTGGCTGCACTGCTGCTGCTGTAAGAGAGGTTGGCCTTCAGAGGATCCAGATCCAGCTTCCTGGCCCTCTCCCTGATCTCCAGAGCCTTGGCGTCGGTGTAAGAGAGGGGCAGGGAATGCAGGAAGTATTGCTCCAGTAAATCTGCCCCAAAAAGCAGCACGTGGAAAAGCAGGACATTGAAGAGGATGAAGCACCACTGGTGTGTGCGGAGCCTGCAGAGTGTCAGCTGGGGAAGAGGAACACGCACACTCAATTCTCTTACCTCTCAAACCAACAAGCTTTCCCTCATTCTACAAATACCCATGCAAAGCAATCACAAATTTTAGCCTGTGGTCTTTGTATAATTAGTGTGAGGTTCTTTTTCTCCTAGAAGCTTAAGGAATCTCCTTGTGGCACAGTGAGATCCCAAACTGAGAAGGATACTCCAGTGTTGAAAGCTTTTCTGTGCATCCATGTGTGGAAATTCTAAAGAATGATTTGCTATTAATATTTTTTTGCTATTTTTAACCTGTTACTGAAGGCCTGAAGTGCCAGTTAACATGTCCTTGAAGGAGAACTTTTGGTACTTGGCTGGACACTGCACTGTGAGAGCTGGCAGGGTTAGAATCCAGAAGGAAAGGCTGGGTTGGACAGGGTTTGGAGCACCCTGGGATAGTGGAAGGTGTCCCTGCCCATGGCAGGGGGTGGAATGAAATGATCTTAAAGGTCCCTTCCAACCCCAATCCTGTGAAAGCTGGAAGAGGCTGAAGCACTTACCTGCATGGTGCTGGAGCTGTCCCTGCAGCAGGGGCTCTCTGGGCAGTTTCTCCTGGCTGTGGCTGTATGTGGGGCTGCAGGATCCAGTTACTGCCCAGTGCCTGCAGCCTGTGCCTTCCACCTCACCGGCCTGGGCAGAGGAAAGATGATCCCAGGGGCTGATCGTGTTGCAGCCACATAAAACACAAAGCAAACAAAACCCTGGCCTTTCCCTTTATTAATTTCTGACACTGAGGAATAAGAGAAGCAAATACTGGGGCTCGCTTGGTGAAAGGAATCTCTGGTGCTGTTGAGTCTGTTCTTGATCTGCCAGTTTGCTGCTGGCCCTGGGAGTTGTGTTTTTCACAGCTGTGCCATTGTGGTGTTGGTTGCCCAGTGTGGGGCAGTTGCTGAGCACTCTGCACCTCCTGAGCTGGAGCTTTGGGGTGTGAACTGGAGCTTTGGGGTGTGAACTTGTGGGTTTGCCTTGTGTGGGCTGGTGGAGGACACCCCAAGGCTGTGGGTGCTGCTGGGCCAGGCTGGCTCCAGCTCGTGGGACTCTGCCCAGGCCAGGCTCTGCCTTGGGCTGCTCTGGAGCCTCCCGTGTTGCTTTTGGCTCAGCCACGGTTGTGCTGGAGGAGCTGACGGGGCTGGGGAGCCACAGGGGCCTGGAAGTGCTGCAGGGGGAAGTGCCAAAGACACCACAAACAGGATGGAGCTGTCAGCAGGGGGAGAGTTGGCTTTGGCAGCGGGGCTGAGCAGCACTGAGGGGAGAGGGCTTTGTGGGACCCTGGGAGGGCAGGGAAGGGAAGGGTTGGGTGATGGAAACGCTGCTGGTTTAGGGGTAAATTGAGGTGGGAGGTGTGAGCCTTGTGGGAAATCCAGCCCCCATGGGAGAGCAGGGAAAGCATGATTTCTTTGTAATTTTGCAAAGATTTCTCAGAGGTCAGGATGTGTTTCTGTTCTGCATCTTTGGGTGAAAGGAGAACACAGCACTGCTCTGGTTTGTCTTGGCTGGACCATTGCAAGGCTCCCTGGAGCATCCTTAGGGCAGCCTGGATTAGCCCAATGTCCCAGGGAGATGGAGAAGAGCTTTGATTTCTGCCTTGAGGGGTCCAGGATTAATCCCCAGCTCTGACTGAGCTGCTCAGCTCTCCCAGCTGTGTTGATAGAGAGAACAGAGGAATTACAGACGAAACCAGATTCCCAAAATCTCCTCACAGCTTGGAAGTGCATCTCACCCACTGAAAAACCCCAAAACACTCACAGTGTGCAAGTCCTAGTGTGGATTTCTGCTTCAGGCTCTCCAAAAAGAGGGAAAGCTCCTTCCCCAGACCTCGTGTGTCAGCTGGGCCACAGCTTCATCCAGCCCAGCCTCCCCCTCTGCAATCCTCACAGAAGTTGTGCTTTGAAGCTGGATGAGCTGTCAGCACGGGAGGTGTCAGTTAAATGTGTGCCCTGAAATAAAAGGCTAATAAGGAAATATTTTTCATGTGCAATAATACATCCCTGCAACTCCAGATACCCATTCTGGGCAAAAAAAAATTCCTTCTTTGAAGATATTCTGTCTCCAGCTGAATCATTTTATCAGCAAATAAATACCAGCGTTTGAAACTTTTTACATTAAAAATTTAATATATTTAGAATAATATAATAATAATAATAATAATAATAATAATAAGCCCCATGTGTATCATCCCTGGTGCAATTAGGCCCAGCGTGGTGCTGGCAGCACTGCTGAAGCCATTCCTTTAGCACTGCTCTGTGGTGGCAGCAGTAACTTTGACACCAAATAGATAAAATTAACACTCCCCACCCCCAGCCAGGGCACAGGCAGCTCTTGGATGTGGGGTTTTATTTATCCACAGAGCCTGGTGGAGTCCCACTGGGAGAAAGCTGAGGAACAGCAAGGCAGAGACTGCTGAAGGGGAAAATAACTGAGTCCCTCAGCTCCAGGAGGTTTGTCTGGGGGTGATCCCTCCATCACCTTTAAACCCAGGTTTCAGGCAAAGAACACCCAGCAGCTCATTTGTGACTTTTATCTCACTTTTCAGAAGGGTAAAGTGAAGCTCCTTTGGGGAAATCCTCACTCCCAGGGAGATCCAAGGGTTTCCTGGAGAGTAGTGAATTCCAGCCCCTGGCATGGCTGAGGCCAAGTCAGTGGGAGTGGGAAGGCTTTTCCTACATCTGTACTGAGACCCTGCACAATCCTGGGGGTGTAAATCAGGCAGTCGAGCAGGAGAGCAGGTGTTCCTGAGCCACAGTGCTAGAATTTGCTTTCTGTGGGATGTTTTTGCATTTTCCTTAAATTTTACATCCAAGCAAACCTCATTACAGGAGCAGGGATGTAACACTGTGGGCAACTTCGACCTGTCCTAAAGCTGGGATTCTGCAGACTGAAGGATGTTTGGATTTTGAAAATTTTTTTTGGATTTGAAAATGATTTTTTTTTTTTCTGACAGCACATATTTTGTGATACCCAAAGATCAAAGCAGATCTGGCAGGAGGGTGGTGGGGGATACTGTTGAGCAGGAGGAGCCCAGGGCAGGCAGTGGGTGCTGCAGGGGAGCAGCAGAACCTGCAGCTCCTTCAAACGTCTCCTAAAGTCTCCTGGCTTCCCTCCCAGTGCTGGGAACATTTGGAAGGGGGAGCAGAGCCTGGCTTCCCTCAGCTCTGCTCGCCTTCAAAATGCACAGGCTTTGGATGACACACCATTCTCAGGAGATGGAGCAGGAGAGGGTGGATGGATGGGATTGATGGGGGAAAATCCAGTGAAAATCGGGATTCTTGATATCAATTTGTTCAAATGTAAAAGCTGGAGCTCAGCCTGCTCTGGATGCCCTTCTCTGCAGGGTGGACACCCCTCTCTGAGCCCACCACGGTGCCCCTGCTCTCGGGCTCTTCCCAAAAGCCAGGTTGATTCCCACAGCCAGGTTTGCAAATCCTCACCTGCTGCCTCCTGCTCCAGGGGGATTCACCTGTCTGGTTGTACAGCTCAGAGCTGTCCCTTGTCACCCCAGCAGTGCCCAGCCAGGATGCTCTGGGAACACAAAGCACCCCTGGGTCTCCAAAATTGTTTGGGTGCTGCACAAAAGCTGCCCTTTATTCCAACCTGCCTTTTGCAGGGCTTCACCAGCACACACAGACCTGAGAGCACGGGGTGCTGCGAAGGGACCTGTCTGGTTTTTAATAACAGCATCAGTTGCAATAAATAGAGATGGTTTTTTAGGTCTTAGTCACCTAATAGCAATGTTTGTGCTTGAAGACGTGATTCAGCTCTTCAGGCAGTTCCTCACCTCACATTCTCCATGGGGTTTGGGAAATGATGGAAGAAGAGGCTTTGTAAGAGTTCTACAGTGTGTGTTTCACTTGTTATTTGATATTTTATGTCCCTTTGGGTATTAAATAAAAGTAGAAAACTGAAAACCAAGCCAACAAACGTAAGCACTTCCACAGCAGACAAACAGCTCTGTGGCTCCTGGAGTGCAAATGAAGGTGTCTTTACTTCTGATTTAATGGCTCAGTTGATGAGACTAAGCCCATGTTTTTATAGCCAAGTTTCCTGCATTCTTCTTTTTCCTTTGCATACATCAGCCTTGGAGTTACAGAGCTCTCTCCTTTTTTTGTGGTATGTTTGATTATTCCTTCTTGAGATTAATGACAGCTTTGACAACTCCCTACCTCTGCATTCCTGGATAACGACAGCCTCAGCCCCCTGTGTGTTCTGCAAGTGCTGCCTTCAGCCTCAGCAAGGCTGAGTTAAACACGAGCTGAGTGAAAAGAGCATAAACTTGTGGGAAATGTTGAGTTCTGAGGCCACAGGGTCGAACGGGTTCCCCAGGTGGTCTCCCTGCCAAGATGTCAGCTTGACAGAAAAGTTGCTTGTTCTGCAGTGGGCCAGAAGTTTCCTTGTTGTTACTAATTCTCAGACTGTGCCGTATGAGTTGCTTTCTTGGTGCTGTTTTGGTGCTTTTTTGCCTTGTCCTTTCATTCCCTGCAGGCTGGATTTGTGCCTGGCAAGTGGAGATTCACATGAAATTCATTTGACACGCACAGGATCCGCAGCGTCGGGGCCTCGGCTCAGGCTCTGCTCTGTGGAGTTCAGTCCGCGCTCTGACGGCGCTCCCAGCTGCGAGCAGATCCGGTGTCGCTGTTCCCGGCTCCGTGTGGAGGCTCTGCCCCGCACTGGGCATTTCTCCTGGGAGAAGTTTCAGCTGGAGCATTTCTCCTGGAGACCTGGGGTGATGGGGTCCCTGTGCGACCCACCCAAAAAGGCAAAGCTTGCCCGAGGTCATGGGGGAAAACAGGAGCAGGATGCAGCTCCTGGGGCTTAACTGATGCCCCAGCCCACCCTCTGCAGGTGCTGGGTGGATCCAGCTGGGTGCTCCCCAGGCCTGGGGAGGGGCTGCAGCCCCCAAGCCTTGGCCAAAGCTCCCGCTGGTGGGGCTGTCCCCATCACCCTCATAGCAGGGGTTTATCAGGGGACTGGAGCAGGACAGGGACCCCCCCGACACGAATCCCTGGAGCCCTGTGGATCGCTGGACTCGGATGATGTGCTCTGCAGAGGATGACTTTCTCTCCCTCTCGCCTCTGACTCATCCCACTGTTGCCTCCCACAGATTTATTTATTGTTCTCGCAGACACAGGAACGGCGGGGTTGAGTCTCCGTGCCCTGTGCCAGGCCCCTCCTCGGGCAGCCGGGCCATCCCCCGCACTCATCCCTGGGTGGGGGTCTCAGACCGGGGGTTTGCCTTCCCCGGGAGCCCTGCCTGAGCCCCCCGTGCTGCTCCCCGAGCCTGGCGCTGCTCCGGAGAGCTGTTCCCACACAGCTCCCGGCCGTGGAAGCGGCACTCGGCATCCCGGGACGTGCCCGCTCCCGGCTGTGCTGCTCCTTCCCTGCCCGGCAGGAAAGCAGCCCCCTGGAATGTGGGCTCCCCTGCTCCGGGCTGCGGCAGGAATGTCGGGGTGCTGAGGGGGCTCCCCGCCGGAGCTGTCGGGACTGAGGGAGTCGAGAGGAGGAGGATGGTTCCGTAGTAGGTAGATGAAATCCTGATTAACTGTATTTTGTGTTAATGACTGCTGGGAAACGAGCACTTGTAGCATTTTGGGGAGTGCTGCAGCTGGAGGCAGGAAGGGCCAGCTCAGCCCCATGCCCCCAAAATTCTGAATGATGCCGTTGCTGAGAACACTGCCCTGCCTTCCCCTGCCTTTCCCCTTGACTTTGGGGGTGCAGGGAATTGCTCCGTGCTGGAGCTGGGAGCAGTCCCCAGGACAAGGGCTCTCTTTCCTCAGGTAGGATCCTACCAGGTTGCTCAGCTTGTCCCTGTGCTGGCCTGAGCAGCTGCCCTGCTCCATGATGGGACTGGGATGGCACCAGGGCCCTTCCAGGGCAGGGGCTGGTGGAACCAGTCCCACTCTGCCGTTCAAACTCCAGTTTTGGATGGGAATGTTCTCTTCTTCTGGCTCTTTCTCTTTCATTTTTCATTTCTCTCAGCATCTGACTGTAACTGGTTTAAATAATTCCTCCCCCGCGCCTGTGTTATCACCCAGCATGTCAATACGCTGCTGTGCCACCCACCCCTCTCCTCCCGGAGCTGCACCAGATAATGTGAGGCAATTAGTGAATGGAGAATAACCTTCCCACTTAAAAGCGGGATGGGTTGGGAAGCATCGCACGGGGAGTATTAATTGCTTTTCTCTCCAATGACTCCTGGTGTAGGAGAGTCCATATGGAGAGAGAGGAGGAGGAAGAGAGGCTGCCGGAGAAACAAAGTCTCTAGTGCTGGAGCGAAGCGCAAAGCCCAGCGCATCCGAGTGGGGGAAGTTCCCTCTGGATCCGGGGGCTGTGGCACAGCGGGGGCTGCGGCACCCAGCGGGTGCCGATGGCTCACACGAGCCCGGAGCGGCGGATGCCGGGTGCGAGGGTGGGGTATCCCGGGGTCAGCGGGACTGGGAGCTGCGGGAGAGAAACCAGAGCTCTGGAAGCAGCGGGACCGCAGCTTGGATGGTGCCACCTTCCCCTGGCTGTGAGAGAAGCGCTGCGTTGGGTGACGGAGGTGGCAGAGGGGCTCTTGGCAAGGCACAGGGGCTGTGCGGCCGCTGCCTTTCTGTGGGAGCAATTCCTTGCTTGGCGTATCTGCTCATCTGTGGGCCGCCCGAAATTCCACCATAGCGAGCTCCCCAGCGCCCACAGAACGGCCTGGGCTCGGAAAGACACACGAAAAAAGAAGCAAAAAGGAGAGGAGTGTACCCGAGCTGGGGCAGAACCACCCCCGGCCCCCGCTGCTCCCCGGGCGCCCCTGCCCTGTGCTGGGGCTGTCCAGCGGGACCCTGCTCGGAGCCGCTCCCTTTGCAGCCGCTCTCGCCCGTGCCCTGCCAAGGGACACAATTTTGGGGCACTTCACATTTGGCCACGTCATTACTGGTGGCACCTGCCGCCTCCTGGCACCTGGGGCTGGACTTGGAGGGGAGTGAGGCACCTCGGAGCCCACCCCGTTAACCCTTTCCTGGAGGCGGGCGGCTCATTTCCAGGCTGCCCAAGCTGTCCCTGGGCTCGGGGCCATTCCCCAGCGGGGCCGTGTTATTGCAGCAGGAACCCCCCGGGAGGATCAACGCTCCCGGCCCGGCCGCGCAGCACGGCACAGGAATTCCCGGGGCTTGGCCGCGCTGTTTGCTTTCGGCACAGCCCCGAGGCGCTGCAGCGCTCAACACAAATATTTGTGTGGGTAGTAGGAAAAAANAAAAAAAAAAAAAAAAAAAAAAGAAACTCAAATTGAAAAAGAAAAGGAAATGAAAGAGAAAAGAAAAGGAAATAAAGGATAAAAGGAAGAAAAAAAAAAAGGAAAGAAAGAAAGGAAAGGAAAAAGGAAAAGGAAGGAGAAATGAAAGGGAAAGGGGAAATGAGGGGGAAATGAAAAGGAAAATATAAGGGAAAAGGAGAGGAAAAGGAAAATCAGGCAAACCACCCAAAGGTCGTGCTGACAGAGGTCAGAAGCGAAGGGACACGGACCGAGGCGGGGCATCCCCGGTTTCTGCCCCAGCCCGGGGGTCGAGGGGGCCGGGGCGGAGCCGGCGGGGGCAGCGCCGGGGGAGGAGGCGAGCGCGGCCGCCGGTGCGCGTTGGGTGGAGCCCGGCCCTGCCCGGTGCGGCCCCGCC
>VZTR01032477.1:61821-73256 GCA_013400775.1 Chaetops frenatus | reverse complement strand
GGGGCCGGCGGAGGGGCGGCCGGTCTGCTCCGAGTGCTACACCAACCGCTCCTTCGTCTACGACGATGGCAGAGCCCACAGGTACCGGGGATGCGGGGCTGGGGAGGGTCCCCGGGACTGCCCGTGCTGGGGAACCGCGGGGCTGCGGGAGCGCCGAGCTCCCGGTGCAGCCGGGGCAGCTCCTTCCCCTCCTGGGCAGGATCCCCGGCCCCCATCCCCGCCGCTCTCGCCGTGCCCCGGGCCTCCAGGAAAGTTTCTGCGGCACTTCCAGGCCTGGCTGGGGTCCCTGCCGATGCCCCTGAAAAGGTGGGGCAGTCGGGAGCTGCCTTCGGATGGGGAAGGGGTGCTTGGAGACCTCGGAGCAGTCACGGCCTTCACAGGAAGAGGGTGGATGCTGTCCCTGTGTGGAGCCCAGCACGGACCCAGGCTGTGCTCCGGGGTGTGAGGGCGAGGCAGGGTTCGGCTGAGCCCCGGAGCCACCCCAAAGCCAAGGGGCTAAAATACACTCTGGCAAAAACCCTGCATTCCCCTAGGTGCTGCCCAGCCCCTGCTCCAGCTTTGGGCTGGTTTCATGCCAGAGTTCCAATGTCCAGTGGGAGGGAGGGGCTGCTTGAGGGGATTAGGGGGACTCAGTGCCAGCATCCCCTTGTGCCTGGCAGCAGCAGCTGCTTCTCACAAGTGCTCCTTGCTGGACTATCCTGGTTTTTCCTGATAAATGCTGTGCATTATCACTGTGGCTCTTCTGACTGTCACACTCATCAAATGCCAGCTGAAATGTGCAAATGGATTGTGTGTATCAATTCATGCTTGGCAAATAAGGACCTTGGCTGGGTTTGTGCCCTGAGCTGCCCAGATGGGATTTTCTATGTCTTCATCTGCTCACCATGATTTAGGGGGAAAAAAATCTTTTATTCCTAAAAACCTAAATGAAAAAAGAAGGAACAGTCTCTTCTTTGACTCTCAGTACATTGCCACTGAGTGGGTACTTAATAAAACCCTTGAATATTGGTTTTTAGGGTTAAGACCCTCATTATTACCTCCTCTGTGTTGGTGGCACGATGCCCAATGCATCCAAGGCTCCGGGGTGCCTCAGGATCCCCAACTCTGGATAACCCCTTTTGGTTACTTTGGGCACAGCAGGGTGGCACAGTGCTTTCCCCAAACCCAAAACTGCCTCATTTTGCAGCTGTGCTTGCTGTGTCTGCAGAAATGACACCCTCGAGGGGGTGGTTGTGTCTGTCAGAGATCGGGTTGGAGGCAACAGCTCCTGGAGGTTCCCAACTCCAGTGTTCCAGGAAGATGAGGAGCTGCTCCTCATTACTGACCCTGCAGCCCTGCCCAGGGTCATTTATCCTCATCTCATGCACTACAAAATCCTTGCCCAAAGATCCTCCTGCCTGTCTCTTTCAATCCAGATAGAGGAGCTTTGTTTCCTAATTATTGTTCTGCGGCTCGATGTGTTTCTAACCCCCTCAGGCTCCGGAGAGGTTGAAAAGCCATTGCTTTCCACGGCTTGTCTGGCCTGCCCTTGTGCTCAGCCCTTTCTGCCCTTCTGGAGACATGAAACAAGCTGCTTGCAGCCCTCAGGGCTCGGCAGTTTCCCCAGCTCCAGCTCGGAGCAGGCTGGTGCCTAATGCGCTTTTCCAGAGCTGATCAGCTGGAGAAGCAGGAAAGGGTTGTTACAGACAGGCTAAAGAGAAAGGGCAGGAGCAGGCAATGAGCACCATGAGACCATCCCAGGGCTCCCTGGCTGATCTGCTGTTTGCTTTTCCTCTCTCCAGCCAGGGCTGGGGGTACAAATCCTGCCGGGGGATGATCACCCACCTTTAACCCCGTGCTATGGCTCAGCCTCTGCCTGGTACCGGAGTTCCTCCCTCACCTCCCGTGGGCTTCCCCTCCTCTCCAGGCTGCTGGGGGGGGTTGAGCACCCAGGGCAGACCAGGGCTCAGCAGTCCAGCTCCTTGTCCCCCTCTCTGTGCTTCCAGGCACGGAGCTGCAGGTGCGAGGGCAGACGAGCAGAGCTGTCAGCAGAGGCGTGAGAGCCAGGAAGGGGCAGCTTCACTGAACATTCTGCTGAGTGTTCAAGGGACCTCGGCTGGGCTGGCCCCACTGAAATAAGTGGAAAACCCAATTATCCCCTCACTTAGCAAACCTTAAAAGCTGTTAGTGTGGAGATGTGTGTGGAAATGCCTGTGAGCTTCCTCCTGGCCCTCTTTATAAGGGGGACAACGATCCCGAAAGTCCCTCCCCGGGTGGAAAGCAAGGGGTTAACTGTGAAAGCACTTGAGAGTTTTATTTGGAGAGTAAACACACATTTCTGGCACCCAGAGGGTACAAAGAGCCTAAATTTCGCTTTCCTGCCTCGTGGGAAATCTGGGTAAATGTTTGCAGAAGGATCCAGCCTGTCACTTCGGGCAGCTCAGGATTCCCTCCGGCCAGCGGCTCCGCTCCCTCCGCCTTGCCCATGTAAGGGCACTGCGGGCACCGGTGATGGATGGGCAGCCAGATGGAAGGACTCGCACAAAAATACCCTGCCCGAGGCTGCGGGCCCGCGGGAGAGGCCGGGATGGGCGGGAGGAGGCTTGGATTTTCCATCCCCTGCCTCCTGCTCCTGTGGCTCCTCTGAGAAGGGAAAGCTGGAAGAAGGTGGAGCACACGGAGCTGCCTGGAGCAGCTGCTTAAGAAGGTCATGGCTTTGCTTTAGACGTATGTGGCTTTTCTCTTGTCTGCTCTAAATGGCTCCTTTCGGGGGATCTGCGGGGCTGCTGCTGTTTTTATCAGAGTAAACAGCCCGTGGGAGCAGGGATTTGGGTGCTGTGCTGTGGGCTGGGGAGCGGGATGTGGAGGGGAAGGTGGGTCCCAGCTGTGCAGAGAAGCTGAGGTTTGGGGCTGGACAGCAGCAGCCAGGCAGAGTTGGGATGTGCCCATGGAATGTCAGCTCCAGGGGGCTGGGCTGACAGGGGCTGGGCTCAGTCCCACCTGGCTGGGCAGCCAGGACAGGGCTTTTGGCCCTAGAAATCCCAGCAAGATTCGCAGCAATAACAGCCAGGTTGAAAATGCCCACAGGCACCTTCTGCCACTCTGATTGAAGCCTCTGCTGAGCCCAAAGGCAGGAGAAAAGAAGAAAAGCAGTGATTAAATGGAGTTCTTGTGGTGTGAGCACTCATCCAGGCCCAGGATGGTTCTCCCATGGTTTCTCCTGCTAATCTTTGGACGAATCCAAGGAACTGTCTCTGCTTAGCACAAGGGTGGTCCCTGCAGCTGACAGCCTCTTGTTGTCTCTTAAGTTTTCAATTTTCTGGAAATGAATGAGAAGATGCTTCTTTGGCAGAGCTTGCACTGAACCAGGCTCTGTAGCTAATTAGCAATCAGCTCCTCTGGGTGAGATTACCAGCTTGGACATTTATCAGCTCCCAGAAAGTCAACCTTGTGGATTGCAACAACTGTTGCTTTGGCTGCCCATGGGCATCTGGGCCTTGCTGTTCCAGGAAAAACTGTGATGTGGAGCCACAAAACTACAGGCCCAAACATCCTGTATTTTCAGGGTGTTTATGTAGCAGAGATAAGATAGAGTTCTGCTTTTGTTTTCCTCAGATAGTTAAGAAAGGGAAGTGTGAGGCTCTGGCACCCACCAGCACACCTGGCTCAGTGGGAGGGGGTTTTGGGACCCTTCCCCACTATTCTGCTCAAAAAAAGGACTTCCAGAGTGTGCTGAATGTCCTCCTTAGGAGCTGCCCTTGGGCTCTGGCCGTGTCACCCTTCACTGGAGAGCAGCAAAGTAGGTCACTGCCTGTGCTCAGGGCTCTTTCTGCTCTGCAAAAATATTTACAGCATCTATTTGAATCCTCCCAATTCTCCTGCAGCGACCTCTCCCTGACCCCCATGCCTGGTTCCTGAGTGCTGCACACAATTTGTTTTGGAGCCTGTGAACGTTTCTCTTGCATCCCTGCCAGGCTGGGCTGGAGTGTGGAACATCTCATTCATCCTTCTCATGAATAAAACCAGGCCTAGAGCCAGGCAGGCTCTGAGCACAGGTGCCTCTGGCCTGGTGTCCTTTCAGAGTGCCTGGTGGCAGAAACTGCAGGAGGAAAAGTTTAGATGGGATCTGAGGCAGAAATCCTTCCCTGTGAGGGTGGGGAGGCCCTGGCAAAGGGTGCCCAGAGGAGCTGTGGCTGCCCCTGAATCCCTGGAAATGTCCAAGGCCAGGTTGGATGGGGCTTGGAGTGACCTGGGGCAGTGGAAATTGTCCCTGCCCACGAGGATGAGATGGGTTTTAGGGTTTCTCCCAACCCAAACAATTGTGTGATTCTGTGGCAGGGACAGAGCAGCCCTTCCTGGGCTGGAGGTTGTACCTGTGGCTGTGGATGCTGCCCTTGGCACCCACCTCTCCCTCCTGAAGCCGTGGGTACTTTCTGCTTCCAGCAGAGGATGGGAGTTGTGGGATGCAGCTGCCCTGTGACAGAGCACACTGCTGTTCCTTTGAGCTGCTGCCCTGCCATTTCCCTGTGATGTTCTTGCTCCCTGGTTGTCCTCTCTGATTTTATGAGCTTTTCATCTCATCTCTTTCCAGGCTTAAGGCTCCTCCTGACCTATTTGGCTTTGCCTTGCACAAAACACTTTCAAACCCCCAGTTATCTCTGTGCTGTTTCAGCTCTGAGGAGGGGAGCCAGAAGTGTGTGTGGCTCCATGCTGGGCTTATCTGGAATGAAAAATCCTTCCCTAACCTTTGGGGTTTTGACCACCACTGACAGCTGTTGGTTTTGTGGCATCATCTGCTGTGACTCTGGCTCGTTCCTGAGTGCTGATTTGCAGACCTCTTCGTGCCTGTGCAGGAAGGTGATTGCCCCCTCTCCCTTTGGATCAGCTGGAATTTGTTGATGCTAATTTTTGTCTGCTATTTTATCACAAGATCAGTCAGTGCCACAAGATCTTCCTGTTTACAGTCTGGCTTTGGTTTGACTACTGGATAATTTGCAGTCATTCCCATCCCTTCTGAAGCCATGGAATAGAGGAGAGCCTTGTGGGAGCCCACTGGTGTTTGCTTCAGCATTCCCCTTCTGCTTTTCTCCTGCCTTCCAACCCAGGAGACCTCTCCCCTTCATCCCATCAACTCCTGGCCTGGCAGGTGTGTTGACAAACCTGCCTCTTGGGGTTTGTTTTGTATTTTTGAACAGTGTGAAAAGACTCTTCCTCCTCCCACGTCCCTGTGTTATTTTCTGCTTCCATAGCAGGGACATTTCTGCAGGATTCTGGAGCATGGAGTTTTTTCTCCACACTCCAACCCTCGCTGCTCATGGCAGCTCAGGGCTGGGCAGAAGGGAGGATTTTTCCCAGCAGTTTATTAGCAAGAATTAGCACTTTTACTGATCTTGCAGCCTTTTATTTTCACACGAGCCTGAAAGCTACTGAATAATGTGGCAGAGGATGCAACAGCTTGGGATGAGGGGGAGTGAAATATTGCCAGGACTGTGTCCCTTGGGATGTCACAGACACAGGCAGGAGTGGAGGGTTGGCCATTGGCTCTCCAGGAACAGCTCTGGAGGCTGTGATGAGGAAATTGTTCTCTTTTTAGTTTAATGATCTGTTTAGGTTTAAGATTTGTCATGGTTGGTTGGTGTGAATCATGACCCTGCTGTAATTCCTGGGTGCTGCAGCACCCTGTCGTGAAAGGCTGGCTGGTTTCCCTGAGGAATCTTGGTGTGCACAGCCCCCCAAATTCCCAGTGGGACTGCTGGGGCTGAGGAATTGTTCCTCCAGCAGTGAGTCCTGGTTGCTTCATTTTTCTTGAGCACTGGGGTTGATTCAGCATTTGAATGAACTTGTGTGTTCTCCCAGGGCACCCCACCAACCCAGCACAGGGACAGGCAGAAAAAGGGGTGCTGTCCTTGCTGGGAAAGGGCTGGACACTCTGGAAAACCTCAGCACACATCTCCTACAGCAGAGATGGGGCCTGGTGTGATCCACAAACAGCTCTGGAGGTGGCTGAGTCGGGAATTTCCCGGCAGGGTTGGTGACCTTGGCTCTGCAGGCTCAGGGTGTTTCGGGTTTGTCCCTGATCCCGAGGGGGTTCCTGGGTGAGAGGCTGGGAATGAGGCCCTCGGAGCCCCCTGCCCAAGGACACTGGGATGGGCAGCAGAGCTGTGCCCTCAGGAAAGCGGGGTTGGTGTGTGGTGCTGCAAGTGATCAGCTGAGCTAATTTGCACTTCATTTGCATATCCACACAATAGACTAGACTGGTTGCAAGTCACAGAATCACAGAAGGGTTTGGGCTGGAAGGAACCTTAAAGACCCAGCAGTTCCACTCCCCTGCTGTGGGCAGGGAACCTTCCAAAGACCAGCTTGCTCAGGTTGGTTTTTTGGCCTTGCACTACTCCAGGTTGGTTTTTCTTTCGATACCACTCAGTATTGCCAGGAAAACACGAGAAGGCCCCAGCCCAGGTCTGAGGAGCAGGAGCTGGTCCCCTCACCTGCCAGGAACCTTTGCTTCCCCCTCCCTGCTTTTTCCCATTTTATTTGGGCTTTGCAGTCACCAGGGATGCCAGCATGCCTTATTTGCCTCTGTGCCTGCTGGGACCCCACAGCATTGCCAGCCCTTCCAGATGGGATGCTCTGGAAAAAGGGGATGGCTGTGGGTCACTCTCCCTGGATCTCTCCCCCCTGGGAGGGTCAGCAATGGGAAATTTCCCTGGGGCTGGGGATGCTGAGCTGCCTCTGCCATTCCTGTGCTCCGTGGGCTGCTGTGGGAGCAAGGAAGAGGGAAAAGGCTTCTCTGTGGGGCTGTGCCTCCTGTAAGCTCTGCCCTGTCACACGAGACATCAGTGTGCACCAGGCCAGGAGGGATGGGGAGATGTGGGGCTGAATTGCTCATGCAGGGCTGTCTCATGAGAAAAGCAGCTCTGGACCTGCAAGGTACAATTTCTACTTTTATCTTCTAGAAAATAGCACTTGCCAGTGGGGGAAAGGCTTGTGGAGCTTTGCACTGACTCACTCTTCCTGTTCATTTTCCACGTGAAACACACAAAATGCTAATTTCTCCGTGAGGCCTGTGGTGCTAAATTGCCAGTGCTTGTTGGCAGCGAGGCGATGGATGGATTTGTCACAGGGCTTGGCAGCTCTGGAGAAGTTCTGAGCAACAGCAGCTCCTGACGTGGACAGTCCAGCTGTCTGTGGAGAAGGGAATTTGGATGCAGGGATTTAATCTGGGAGACTGAGAACTTCATATATTGTGTGTGTGTACAGAGATGTGTGAGTGTGCTCTGCAGCAAAACGAGGATTTTGGGCCAAAGCTGCTCAGGCCATGTGGGAGCAATGACTTGGGTGTTGGGATGGGCCTGTTCACATCCCCCAGAGCCCTTTAAACTCTTAGAACCAAAAAATATGAAACCCACAGGAAGGAGTACCAGTGTCTCAATGAGCAGTGTCTGCCTGTCACTGTGAGACCCCTGGGGAGGGTGGAGGTGGGATGAGGATCTGGGGCTCTTCCTCAACGAGCCAAGGCAGAACCAAACAGTGGCTGCTGCTCACAGAGAGGAGGAGCTGGCAGAGAAAACAGCTCTGAAATGAGCAGCCCGACCCTTGCTGGGGATGTCCCTGCAGGGCTGGGCTGGGAAGGGCAGTGCCTGGGCTGGGGGGTGCTGGGGGCTGCCCTGCAGATGTGCTCAGCCACACTGGTGTGCAGAGCTGCTGCCTTCCCTCCCTGCCTGGTCCCTGCCCTCCCCTGGCTGTGCTGTGCCAGCTCTGCCACCCCTGCAGCCCTCCTGCAGCCCCAGTGAGGGAGGGATGTGCTGCCTTCCAGCCCGGTTCTGGCGACGAAAATCTGTGTCCCCAGGCACTCCAGCCATTAGGAGACCCCGCAGGGGTGTCACTCAGAGGGGGAAAAAATCCCCAAACCAAAAAGAGAGGGGAGAACAACTGTAACCTGGTAACCAGAAGAGCTGTGGGAGGAGAAACAAACACGAGATGATTGTGTATATTTAAATAACTATAGGAAAAGAAAGGGCAGCATTTCCTGCATGGCTTGGCTCCTCGGAGAACCTGGTGGTGGCTGGGTTTGCCAAGGGTGGATCAAGACGCAGGGCCAGACTCTGCAGCCATGGCTGGGTCAGGGAGGACAGGACATGGCAGAGTCCTTGCTGTCCTGCAGCAGCCTGGCCCCAGGGAGCCTCTGGAGAAGTATCCCAGCCCTTGAGTGCAATCCAGACACCCTCACCCTGTGATGCTTTGGGCCAGCAAAGAGCAGCTGAAGGCTCCTGCCCAGCCAGTGCCCGTTTGCTGCCCAAAAGTTGGGTTCTGCCAGCAGATTGTGTCCTGTGTGGGTGCCAATAGCAAGGGAAAGGTCAGACCCTGTGTGTGATTCCTGCTCAGCCAGGGATCGTCCTTTCCCTCCCCTTAGAGGTGGCAGGAGCACAGCAGGCACTGCCTGTGGTGATGCAGGGAGTGCTGGCTCCCAAAACGTGAAGGGAAGTGGCTTTGCCAGGAGAGGGAAATGTTGGACACGAGGTTCTTGCTTTGCTGGCTGCACATCCAGACTCCCTGGCCACCCTCCTGGGGAGCTCAGAACAGATGGCTGCCAGCAGGACCTGCTGCCTCTGGCCCCTTTCACAGCTTGGAGTGGGAGAGCAGGGGTCTACACTGGAGCTTATTCAAGGGTTTGTCCCAAATGTGGGTTTGCCCCAAATGTGGGTTCACCTGCTGTATTTGCCCACCCCAGCCCTCAGAAGGAGAGGGGGAGGGCACACCCTGCAATGGCTTCTGCTGCTGACGGAGCAGAGGTGTCACCGGGAGCTTTGGAGCTCCTGAGGGAGCCTGGCAGGTCTGGGCAGCCCCACCACAGCCACCACAGCACCGGTGTGGGGTCTGTGATGGCCCCGCGTGGTTTGGGACTGGTTCGTGGTGGGAAGCAGGAGGATGCTCTGTGGTTTTTGTGGTGTGCAAGGAGGAGGAACTCGGGTTGTGTCCTTCCTCTTCTTTGACAGATGTAGTTGAAAATAATAATGAAAGTCCTGACATTCATTACAGTGAGCTGCCAGGCTGTGGGTTTTCCTCTGAGGCAAAGCTGCCTCTCTGGATCTGGGGGGACCCGGGGAGCTCTGAGGACACGTGGCCCTGCAGAGCCACAGTCGGTTCCTGGGCTCTCACTGGGTTTGTGCTGGCATTTCCAGCCCCGGGGCACGGTGCTGTCCTCGGCAAGGCTCCCCTGAGTGCCCCAGGTGGGACCAGCAAGGGAAGAAGGTGGCTGGGCCCAGCCCATGCACAGGAAAGGATTGAAGGGAGCCGAGGCAGGGGCAGCTCCTGCGCTGGGCAGTGACGGGTCTGGCTGTGCTCTCATGCCAGCAGGGACCAGCAGGAGGGTCTGGGCTGGATCCACACGGCTCCATCCCTCTCGCACCTTCCCAGGAGGCTGAGCCGGGGCGTGTCCCCCTCCCGAGGGCTGCGGGGAGCTGGCCAAGCTGGGGGAGAGACGGTGCCATAGCGGGAGAGTGGAAGAGTGTCGAGGTTTCCATATGCTGATTGCAGCACGCTTTTTTAGTGGTACATGGTTCTGGAGGAAGGAAGGAAAGGGATGATAAAAATAAAGCTGCAGATCTGTATTTAGCTATAAACCACTCCAGGATTATTTTTTTTTTTTTCCCGGTAGTATTTGAAGACTATGCAATAAATGAGCTTGTTCATGAATCTTTTATTTTATACCACTACAGCTTTGAAGAAGTAGCCAGGTTGCTGTGGCATTTCCATTGCTCAGGATCCCTGAGTTTGGGAGGAGAGACTGTAAATCCTCTGTGCCAATGTCAGGAAATCTGTGCAGTGCAGGAGCACTTTTGTCTGAGACATTGATGTGCAACCTCTCAAAGTCACAGCGTAATTGATAAAGACGTTTTAACAAACAAGAAAACGCAGTGTTTCTTGTAGTGAAGCTTCATCCAGAATAAACAAATGTGCCAAAATTTTTAAATTCTGAATGATTTTTGTATGCAAGAATAAGAGAAAATACATCCAAATTGTAACTGCTGCTGCCAATGGGAGAAAAAACTGAGATGCAAATAGCAGAAATTGTGTTTCCAGAGCTACTGATAGAATTGGATTTTACCACAGTTTCTAAATGCTGATAGAGGACAGCGGGAAATATTTGCTTTGTTTTGTGATCTGAGGCTAGAAGAGATGGATTAATTGAGTTGAAAAAGAATCACGTGGAATTAAAAAAAAAAAAAACAACAACCAAACCGGCACCCAAACCCCAAAAGATGAGGGTTTGATATCCAGGAGAGTGGCTGGGAACAGCTGTGAGCATCCAGGGCTGCCAGAGGGTGCAGGATAAGGATGGCCCTGCCTGTCCTGACCCTCAGTGGGAGCTGTGGAGTGGCAGCTGTGGCTGAAGGTGCCCTTTCCACACGGCAGGCAGTGTGTCCATGGCTGTGCAGCCACAGCACTCAGCCTTTCCTCCGGGGAAGGACACCAGGTGCTCTTTTAAACAGGCACTTCTTAATCCCTGCAGAGCCCAGGGAGTGGCAGTCTCCTTCAGAGGCCCCCGTTCGGAGCCAGGCACCCGGCTCCCCACTTCAAACCAGGGTTAGAATAAGAGAGTGGATAATTTTTAAAAACCATGTTTTGCCTCACTGAAATTTCATTTTCAGGTTGCTGCCCTGATGGCCTAGAAACAGCATGCTTTTGGCCTAATTTATCATAGTTCAGCTCTAAGAGGAAAGACTTAATTGTGGCTTTCCTTTCATTTTTGTGCTTAACGTTAGATCTTCCTTTGCAACATGAGCTAGAGGTGGTCAGCAAACTTTGGTGTTTATAGCAGTGGACCCGGAGGGAGTGCTTGAGTTGACAGGACTTTGGCTTGATTTATCTTAAAGACCAAGTTTTGGATCAATGGGTAGCATAGGATAACCTCCCTGGTGCCCAAGGCCCTGCACAGATGCATTAGTCAGTGCATATGGCAGCTAAAAGGAATGGAAAAGCTCTGGGGGGGATAGAATTAAGTGGCAAATAACATCAGTGAGAACCATCTGAAGCTCTGAGAGAGGGCTGGGCTGTTTTCTGGGGCTGTGCTCAGCAGAAATTCTGCATGCCAACCGCTCTCCTGGAAACTCGGGAGCAGCAGCTGAGCAGGGCTTTGGGATGTGGTCAGCTGGGAGCTGATTTACGGGACCGTGAGTTGTTAAAGATAGAAGATGATCTGAGGAGCCTGGGCTCCCATGCCTGCAGCAAATCCCTGGATATGTGCTCAGTGCCAGTTCAGCAGCCAGCTGCTGGAAGCTCTCTTGCCTGTCTTTAGCTTGTGCAGGGTGCACTGGAGGCAAAGCTGTGGGAAGCTGCTGGGAATGAGCTGGAGAGGCTTTGGGTGAGACTCTTGGAAGTACATCAGGCAGGAGTTGGAGTCTTTCAGCTGTTTGCTGCCTCACACTCCGAACTCACATGTGAGGGACAAAGAA
>VZTR01032477.1:16721-57351 GCA_013400775.1 Chaetops frenatus | reverse complement strand
TTTTTTTTGTTTAATTTAAAAATGTAAAGAAAAAAAAAAAAAAAAAAAGTGAATTTGGCTTAGAGACTGTGAATGTGGGTTTTACAAATGTTCTCTGTAAGTGTTCCTAACTTTTATCGCTGCATAAAATTGGTCTGTCTCGAAAATGAGTCTGTGATCCTGGAGGTTTTAAAGCCCAGATTTCCTTAACAGCCACTTAAACATTAATACAGTTTTATGGCACCAAGTGAGAAGTTAACATGAAATTCCTGCTGCAGAAAATGCCTGGGTTTCAGAATGGCTGTGATATGGCTCATTTGGTCAAATTTGAAGATTTAATAGTTTTCATATTTATGTATTTGAAAGCATCTGAAATATGGAAGATGGCAATTGCAGATTGTGTTCTTTCTGTATTTCTCTGGTTATACCCCTTAACCTTCATTTTCCTCTAGGTTTGAGTCTCTCTGATTCAGCATCTCTCTTTAATTCTAATGTGGAGATACTCTGGGTTGTTTTGGTAATTCATTAGCCTCGTTTCTCAAGACACCTCAGTTTCGCTGGCTTTGTGCTGCTTGCTTTATTTGTACCATTTCCCCTTCATCTGGAAAATACTGATAATTTCATTATCTTTGGGAACACAAATCTTGCTGTTCACTGGAGTCCAGTTGACTTGGCTGGGAGCTGAGCTGAGCTGTGGGCTTTGGGAAATGTTGTTAGGCCTAAGTTCCAGTCCAAGTCATTAATAATGGTGGGACCTTGTGGCTGAATCAAGCTTGCTGGAGTAATTATGACTAGTTCATTAGTCTGCTCCAAACCCAGGAGCTGATTTAGGCTGGAGAAGAAAAAAAAAAAGAAAAGCAGAAAGACTTTTTGGCTTTGCTGTGCTCGTGGATGATAAGCAGCTCAGAGCTGGGCTTTGAAGGGCTTTGTTACAACCCTGCCAGGGACGTGCTGGGGAAAATTCCCCCACAGAAACTCTGCAGGGAACCAGGAGTGGTGAAATAGAGCTCGTGGGGCTTAGAGATGCAACAGTGAAGGAAAACACCCGTAACACTGAATATCTCATTTATTTCTGAAAGGAATGCTCAAAACATTAGTGTCTCAAATATCTGCTTTTGAGAACTACACTGGAATGAGAGTGCTGCTGGCAGTGAGGAGGTTCCTGGGGTCAGTGAAGACTGAAAGGATGGGAGGCCATAGGGGAGCCCGGGTTTTGCTGCTTCTGGAGAATTCAAACCATTTCTGCTAGAGATGAATTAGTGCATCCTCATCACACAGGATGCTGAAGAGACACCAGCCCTGGGCTGAGGTAAGGGAATGAGGTAATGCTGGAGCTGGAGGAGATGAGAGCTCGTTGGAACAAGGAGATCATTAGAGAGCTGTGGTGCAGCAGGGAGGAGAGAGGAGGCCCAGAAAATCCCTGGAACTGAAGGAACTGATCACTGAATGCCAGGTGGAATGGGCAAATTAGGCTGTTCCTCATTTGCTTTTGTTTTTAGAATGTGAAAGATGAACACATTCAGCCTAACCAAGAAGGGCTTGCCCTTTGGCAGGTACTGATTGACAGGAGAATTAAAATAACGCTGCAAACATTGTGTGGTGGATGCAATAAATTGGCCAGGAAGCAAATAGGAAACGGCTGACTGGGGAGGGAATGTGGGAGGAAAACGGATTTGTGAAACAGAGAGAGAAAAGCCTAATGACAAGCAAATCCAGAGTTGTCAAGCCCAAGTGCTCCTTCCAGGATCATCTTACTCATCTTTGGAGCTCACTACCTCGAGGCATTGCAAGGCTTTGGGCTTAGCTGTATTTAAATTCTGGCCTTGCCATTTCTGCAAGGCAGCTCTTTGGGTTAGAGGAGCAGGATTAGGTGGCACTCAGCCCTGAATTCCCAGAGGGAACAAACTGCTCTCAGGGCAAGAATCTGACAGATTGGGACTGGGGAGGTGACTCCTCCTTTGGCCAGGGAAGGTTCTCTTTGGGAACCTTGCAGTCTCTTCCATTGTCTGGCATTAGTCCTGCTCAATTCAGAATCTTCTTTCCCTTTTGGAAGGTGCTGTCAGTGTCAATACTGGGAGAAAAATGGATTTGTTCTGCTTGCTTAGGGCAGGGCTGCATCTCTCATCTCACTGATGTTCCGTGGACAGGAAAGCACCAGCAGCCTCTGGGACACAGCAGCACAGGCAGAGTTGAGCCTGGAACCAGGAGAAGGTGAAGAACTGGGGGGCAACAAACCCTGCTGGGACCTGGCTGCCTTTTCCCATTCCTGGGCAGGGGAATAAAAAGTGCCAGGAGCTGGGGGGAGCTGGGGGAGGGAGCAGGGGCTGAGCACAGCATCCCCTGGGAGCTGGGGCCGGGCTCTGCCAGCCAGGCTCCTGTTCTGAAGGGATGCTGCAAGTGCTGATTAAAGGCAGCTGAGAAAGCACATCTGCTGGGTGCACAAATATTGCCTCACACCCCAAGCTGTGGCATCCCTTTGATGTTTGCTGTCCTGACTATGGCAGTTTTTGATCTCCTGAGTTCTCTTTCCTTGGACAGTGCTGACAGCTGGGATGGGGCACAGATTTAAAAAAAAAAAAAAAGCCCATAAATAAAATTAAACTGTATCTCAGAAAAGTGTCATCAGGAGCTTATTTGTTGCCTAATTTAAATAGTCTGAACACTTTCCAGAAAATCATCATCAGAAGTCACAGTCCTATTTACAGTAGCGAGAAGTAATGGATGTCACTTTGATTAAGTGCATTTTTCTGAGGCTAATTATCAGCAAAAAATCATTTTGATGGATGAGAATGTTTGGAAAACTGCTTGTGCAGAAGAATTCAGCAACTTCCCTATGAAATTTTAACATCTATTTCAAAGATATTTTGGATGTTGCATAACCAAGAAAAGAGGATTTTGACAACTGAGGCCAGTTCTTTTAAGTTTCTCCTTTCAGTTTATTTAGAGTCTGACAACTTCTTTGTCTGTAACCTGACATCTGGGTCTTTGTCTCTTTAATTTGTCACTAAGTGGTGGCTCTAAATCTTAGGTCAGATTGTGCTTGGCATGAGCAAAGTGAAGTGCTGCAATATCAGCCTTGGAGGATCTCATCCCTGCAGTTTTCATGCTAACGTGCCCCAAGTGACTTCCTCATCAAAATGCATCACTCCATTAATGGAGCTGGGTAGTTTTGTGTTCCCGAGGCAGGTTCCTTCAATATGTCTGTGGCTGAATCCCCACTTCATTGCCATTTGATTTAATGGGCAATTCTCCTCATTTTATTTGGAAGATGCAGATGCTAATTTGAAAATTCCAATTTGTATCCAGAAGTTAGAGACATTTGTTTCTGTGCTGGTGTGGTAATGGCCAATATTTTAAGTCAGTGCAAAGTCTGCTCAGGCTGTAGCATCTGTGCCAGTGGGAGTTTGAACCTGGAATTAAGAAACTCAGCTCTGGTGCCTGTGTGCCACAGAATTCCCATGGGGAATGGTCTTCGTCCCCCAGGAGTCTGATCCTGTAAAGCAGGATGAAGGTATTTATTGCTAATTTCCATTGCCTCAATAACGGTGTTTAGACCCATTTCCCCCAGCCCTGGGTGCAGAGTCTCTCACAGGACGACTCAGTGATGATGCCTGAACAAACCAGATGACAAATGTCACTGGAGAAGGTGTGGGGTCCCAGACAGGAGCTTGGCAGTGCCTGTGTGCTCAGCAGAATTCAATTGATCCTCTTGTGCTTTTTGGCACCTGGAAAAGCAAAACCAAAACCTGTTATTAATTGGATTAGGCTGTTTCCCTGAGTGGAGGCTTTGTCAGGAAGTTTGTGTGGGACAGCACAAGCAGGAGTTGGTCCCTGCCAGCCCAGCCAGCCTGTGGTGGGAGTGCTGCTCCCTCTGGAGCCATCCCTGCTCCCATTGGAGCCATCCCTGTTCCTCTGGAGCCATCCCTGCTCCCTCTGGAATCATCTCTGCTCCCATTGGAGCCATCCCTGCTCCCTCCAGGGCCATCCCTGCTCCCTCTGGAGCCATCCCTGCTCCCATTGGAACCATCCCTGTCCAGCAGGGGAAGCTCTTCCCAGAGCAGATGCCAACAGCTGTGCTGTGCCAGCCAAGCCCGTGGGCAGGGCTGAATTGAGTCCCCAGATCCATCTAAGTTGCTGGAGAAGCTGCAGGGCAGGAGCAGCAGGCTGGGCACGCTCTGCTCCTCTGGAGAGGCTCATTCCTGCTCCTGGACCCAATGGGAACCAGCATCCCAGGCCTGCAGTTATCCCCAGGGCTTGGGGCAGGGAAGGGACAGCTCCTGGGACAGGGCTTTGCTGTTCCCAAAACTGCTCCCTGACACAGAGGAGGAACCATGAAAGCCACACTCAGACAGCCCTGGATTGGGCACCTCCTCTCCAGCAGCTCCTCACCCTTCACAGAGGAAAACCTGGGTTCCTCAGCCCAGCTCCAGATGGGATACACCAGGCTGAGGAGCACTGGAAGCCACAGGCAGCTTTGTAAAATTGATTTGGGTTTTCTTATGTTTGTAGATTTTTTTTTTTGTTTTAATGATAGCATTCTTAATTGAGGTTTGTTTTTCCAGTTGTTCCGGAAGGCTGCAAGGATGATTCCCAGTGCTGTGTCTTAATTACTGTGCTGCTTGGGTTTTTTTTTTAAATTGATGTTTCCTCCCAGCTATGGGTGTGCTCTGGTGTCTTCATCTCCAGGCAGGTACCCCTGGACATTAGCAGGAGTATTAGGAAAGTTATGAAAGTAATAGAACAAAGAAGAAATGTGGTTCTCTTGTAATTATAACTATTATTTTCTTTTAAAAAATGGCCATTGCTTTTTTTCCGGGGATATTACTTTCACTGTCAGCAGTGGGCCCTTGCTTGCAATAAAAGTAAGAGCACGTAGCAGGCTGGTGGAATGAGCAGAGGTGTCCCTGGAGTGCTGCAGAGTGTACGGCTGTGCCCTGAGGAAAAGGAAGAACAACATTGATTTTCAGTTATTTAGTGCAATTTAACACTGTGGGCTCAAATTTCCATCCCTCCCTGGGGTGGTTTTTTTCCCTACTTATTTACTTTCCCTTTGGTTTCTTTTCTATTTGTTGGGGGAATGGGCTTGAAAGAGAAATCAGCATTTGGAGGTGTTGGAGATACCTGAGTGAAGGGGAGAGCAGGAGCAGGGGGTCTGCAGGTGCTGGGTGAGGTGGGCACGTTCCCAGGGCAGCCCCTGGGGGCTGGCATTGACCTTACTCGTGGAAAATCAAACTCATGGGCAAAATGAATGGTTTCCCCCTCAGCTGTACAGGACACACTGAAAAGTCCTAATTGAAAAATTTCCTGGCAAACAGAGTGCAGAGGGGCAGGAGAAATGCTGGAGTCTTGGCTCCTGCTGTGGTCAACTGGGGAAAAGCTCCTTCCTCGTGTTCCTGGTGTGAGCCTGAAGCCTGGTGGGGCATCACTGGTTGCTCCTGTGGTGGCCCTGGTGCATCTCTCTGCCTGGGATTCCTTGGAGATCCTGAGCCACTTCAGCCTGCTGGGAAAGGGAGCAGCTCCCACGTGAGAGCCAGGGGAGAAGCTTGGTTCCATCTAAAACCCTGGCAGAGGTGTCCCAGGGGTGGCTGTAGCACAGGAGTGTATCCCAGGTGTGAGTCTGTGTCCCCACCCCTGCTGAGGCAAGGCTGGTGTTTGCCACCACAGCAAAGCCCCGTTCCTGCAGGAGTCCCCAGGAGTGCTGTGCTGCTTTAGGTGAGGCTGGAAGGTCGGGCTGGGACCAAAGCTGTCACCTCTGCTGTGGTGACAGCACGAGAAACAACCTGGCAGCTGTAGCTGTAATTGCAGAGAATGCATTAAATTTTACTGCTGTGTTTTCCCACGGCTTTCTCTCATGGCAGTTGCATCTTTGTTCCCGAGGGAAATGATTTATTGCTGTTCTGAAGGTGGTGCTCGTTGCTGCTCCTCTGCACAACCTGTTCAGTGCCTGGCTCTGTGCAGGGAGCTCGGGCATCCCCCCCTCGCAGCCTCGGGGGACACAGAGGTTCCACCCTCTCCGTGCCCAGCCCTGTCCTGGTGCCAGCCCTGCTCGGGTGTCAGCTGCTCTCCCTCAGACCCCCGTGTGACCCCTGTGGGGAAAGAAATCACCAGCAGAGCCTGAATAACTTGGTCAATGAGTGCTCCTGTGCATTCTCCTGTCAGGCATCTCGCTCATTTTATTGCAGCCTGCGCAGCAGAAGGGTTTAGGGAGGAACAAAAAGGCTGGAATTTGAATCCAAACATCCCTGGCTCTGAGAAGTTCCCCCACTAGGCAGGACCAGTGCTTTGCTGTCTGCTATTTTAGCACTGCTCATCGAGGCAGACGTGGACACGGTGCCAGTGACGCCCTGCAGCGAGCACAGATTTCCCTGCCATGCTGCATTTGCCTCTGCTCCACTGGCACCTGCCTGGGTCTGTAGCAGAGAGGAAGGCATTAATTTGCAAATAAAATACCTCATCTTGCTCCTGGCAGACAGCTCAGAGTGGGTCACACAGGTTCTGTGCAAGGCTCTTGCCAGCAGCTCTCAGGTTGCCCACCAAGCACTGGCAGTGCAGGCTGCTGGAAAAGCTTCCCAGTCCCCAAATCTGGGGATTTCTTCTATAATCAGGCCATTAATTTGCTGCATTGCTGCAATTAAAAAAAAAAAAAAAAGTCTTTCAGGCAGTTCAGAGTTTAGATTTGGTGCTACATCACACTTTGTATAAATTATTAGCATTGAATTTCTTCAGCTCCGTGACCTCATTTCCTCCCTTTGTGAAGTTTCTGTTGCAGTTTTAGCAAATTTATGGCTGGCTGTTTTCCTGCAGGGAGATGATCAAAGTCCAGCCTGCTGGAGCAGGCAGGTCCCTGTGGTGGGAGGCTGTGGGGAGGTGCAAGGCTGTGCTCTCTCTTCAGTCCCCACGACCTCACTGGCAGCGTCTTCAGATCTGCCCTGCATGGCCAGAGGGCTGGAAGGAGGTTTTCAGGGTTGCAAATCCCCTGGCACGTTCAGCATTCCCCCTTTAATTATTCTAGGTAATAAATAATTGATACTGAAGAAGTTTGTGGTGGTGCAGTTGAAATACAAGGCCTTGGTGAGACAGAAATGCCACGGGTGTTAGCACGTCACCAGCAGATTAAAGGAACATTTTCCAACATTCAATGATTTCCAAACTTCTCAGAAAACTTACCCTTAAAGCAGGAGGCCTGGAGTGGTGGGTGAAGAGAGAGCACAGCCTTGCATTTTAGGGAGTTGTTTTCTGTTCTAAAACTACCTCAGCCATGTGGTGCAGGGGCAGACGTGCTCTGCAAGGGTCATCAGTGGCTTTCTGGAAGAACTCCAGGAGCTTTGAGTTGGCTTTGCCTCTTTGGACTTGCACCAGGGCTACAATTGCCTGGTCTTGCTTCTGCCTCCCTCCAGACAGATCATCTGCTCCTCTTCCTTCAGGAGACAGCCTGGAGCTGTTTTCTGGCCATTAACCAGGACATGCAGGTGGTGTTTTGTGAGTGGAAGGTGGGGAGGAAAGTTTGTGGATGCTGGGACTGGGACATCTCCAAGGCCACTCCCCTGCAGTCAATTCCAACATGCTGGGTGCCAGCCCTGGGTTGAGGGATGAAAGTTTCTGCAGCCAGGTGTGTTTTCTGCACATCAGGGTTGCTGTCACTTGCAATTAACCCGTGTTTTTCCCGTGGTGTTTTCCCCCATGGAATAGGATCCTTTTAGCAGAGGGTGCTTCTTGCTTGTGCTCTCCCCATCCCGATGCCCTGGGCTGTTTTCCCTGCCTGCCTGCAGCAGCTGTGTGGGTGTGCACAGATGGGTACCATGATGTACAAGTAGCCACAGCCACAGCCTGGGAGGGTTCAGAGCCGGGCCAGGCCGTGGGTGCAGCCGGAGGGAAGGGAGGGAGGGAGGGAGGGATGGTGGGGAAGGAGAACAGAACACGCTGCCGGGGGTGGGCAGCTCATGGGGGCAGTGGGGTGATGGAGAGTGGAACAGCCAGGAATTACCTGGGGGAGGTGACTGACTGAACTGTGGTGAGGGGGGACACAGCCAGGTGTCCCTCAGAGGAGCCGAGAGCTTCAATCACATTTCCCCTTCGTGGCGCTGCTGTTTTGGCGAGCTGAAACCTTGTGTGATGTGAGCTAAGAAATACTGAGGGATGGGTTTGTACAGCCCGTGCTGGCGCAGAGATATCCTGGTTTTGCTCAGTGGAGCTGGGCTCTGGTGAGTGCTGGCTGCCCTGTGGTGCTGTGCCACTGTGTCACTGTGCCACCGTGCCCACGTGTGCGTGGCATGGGCTGGAGATGGAGCTCCCTGGCTCCCTGGCACTGGGGCTGCTGCCAGCTGCAGGGTTAAGACTCTTCCCCTGGGAGTCTTCTGCCAGCCACAGAGGGTTTGTGTCCCTGGACGGGGAGTTGGTGTCACCTGAAGTGATGGAGGAGAGCGCGGGTGCTCCCTGTGCTCAGTGCAAACCTCCTGCTGTCCCTGAGGGTCCATCTCCCTCACCCGTGTGGCATCGCTCTCCTGAGCCACCGGGGCTGCCAGTCTGTCCCTGTCTCTCTGCCCCGCTCCCATCGCTTTGATGAGCAGGATTTGACGTTGCTGCTGTCCCCAGCTCCTTTGTCACGGATGTTTCTTTGCGGCCGCTCTGCCATCTCACTGCCGAGGGGCCCTCTGGAGGCCAAGCGCACTCATCTCTCCCGTCCAGCTCTTCCACAAATCCAGGCAAATTGGCATTTTCCTGTTCTCTCCAGGACTCTCGGTTGTCACCTGTCATTGAGCTTTTGGCTGTAGCTGTACATAAAGCTGGCTGCTGGGGAGTGTTTGTGTCTGCGGTGCTGGAGGGGGCAGCGAGGGCTGTGTCTGCCCGTGTTTCCCGTCCTGGCAGCCACCCAGGGCCGCTGTGCCGAGGCTGGGAACTGCCATCCTCCACCCAGCCAGGGTCCTGGGGAAGGTGCTGCCGTCCTCCTCTCCGCACATCCCCAAACCCCTTGGAGTGAAACATGGATCTGCAGGTTTCATCCCCGCTTCCCTCCGTGCTGTTCCTCCTATTCCCGTGCTGGTTGCTCCCGGTGCGCAGAGCGCTGTGGCGAGTTCCTCTCTCCAGGATGGGGTTTGTCCCTCTCCTGCCCGGCTGGGGATGGACACGGGGACTGTGCGCCCTCAGCCTCTGCTTCAACAGCAGGACTCTTAAAAAAGCTTCGCTGCGAGGTGAGGCCAACCCCAGCACTCCGCCTGTGCCTGGGATCTGCGGGGTTTGTGGGGTTTGGGTGCGGATTTCTCAGCGCGGTGACCCCCCCTGCTCCTCCCTGCCCCGGCTGCGGCTCTCAGGGGAACCTCCCCAGCTCCTTCGCAGTCCGGGGCCGTCGGGCGGTGTTTCCCCCACCCCGGAGCGCTGGGGCTCGGGAGGGGCCGCGGGGGGAGCGGGGCGGGCAGGCTGAGGCTGTGTTTGCACTGCAGGCTCTGCCCCGCTCCCGCAGCCCCCGGAGCAGCCCAGGGCGGCTCTGCAAACTCAGCAGCTCCCTCCAGGCAGGGAGCTCTCGCTTTCCGGGCTGTGGGCAGAGCCGTGGAGCTGCTCTGCGTGGCTCGCTCCCGACGTGCCGTGGGTGACTATTGGCAAAGTCATTACTTGCCTTGAGCTTTGCTGCGATGAGCTGCTGGCTTTCAGGCGGATTTGGTTGGGAACCGGACTTTCCCAAGTCCCTGCGTGCTGGCCCCAGGCCCTCTGCGAGCCTCGGCCGGGGGTCGGTGCCCCTGCGAGTCCAGCACTCGCTGCTGGACTGCCAGGGAGCAGCTGGAGCATGAAGCTCACCATGGCTCCGTGGCAGGTATGTGCCACCTCCCTGGTGGCAGGGGCTGTCAGGAAAAAGGTCTCCTCTGTCTAGGAGAGAGGAATGTTTCTGGGGAGCAGGTGGTGAAGATGTTTAGCAAATGTCAGCTTGAGACCTTGCCATCCTGTGGGCAGGAGTGACATCGCTGAGGAATGGATTATCCTGTCAGAAAAAAAAAGAAAAAAAAAAAAAAAAGGCAAAAAACCAACCCCGGGGAAATGCTTACGAGCGAGTCAGGGCTTTGCCAAAAGTGGGCGTTTTTCCACCACGGAGCCTCACGGAGCGTGAGCTCCTCGGAGCAGTGGGAATCCTGCTCCAGCTCCCATCGCTCTTACCAAGAGGACGAGCATCCCCCTGAGCCACCCTGCCTCAGTTCTGAATGCCTCAGTCGCTCCCCAGAGCGATTTAATTCGACAGTGGCCTTTTCACTGCATGCATGGGGGTTTGTAGGTGGACAAAAAGCATTTTAAACAGAGAGGGGTGCTGCAGATGGGTGCTAAATACAGCTTTGCAAAGCTAGAACAGTTCCTAAAACTCCCTTGAGACAAAATGTGCCTGCGGTGGCACTGCAGCCATGGAAGGAACTCCTCTGCCCAGTATCAATGTCTGAAGTGCAAAATTGCAGCTGGGCTGAGAGCTCCGTATGGGAGTGTTGTTTGAAAAACTTCTAATTTAATAAAACGGGTGGTAATTGGCTCTTAGAAGAGAGGTTAATTGCAATAATTGGCATGGACGCTCGTGTGCTGATTGAGTTTGGTGTTTCTAATTCACAGCCACGGTGTTTGCTCGAGGACAGCAATGGGAATTAGGTGGTGCCTGTGTTTCTCAGCAAGAAGTTGCAGCTGGGCTCTGGGAAGGCATTTATTGGAGGAAGCTGTTTAGTTACTGTTCTCCAAGTTGCATTTTGGAGGAGGATTTGCCTCATTACGGTTTGATGCAATCACACCCACGCTGCTGAGAGTGGAGGCCTTCCCTGACACTTCAGTTCCCACTTCAGATAACTTGGGGCTGGTCTTTCTGCTGGCTCACCTGGAGCAGCTCCAGCTCCTTGGCATGGGGACATTCCTGTCCTGAGGTGCTGGCACTCACCTGTGCAGGAATGTGCTCACTCATGAGCCCACGAGGAAGGGCAGGTTCCTGTTCCCTACCCAGCCTTTCATCCTGGCTTCTCTGAAGTCCCTCAAGACCCATCAGTTCCAGGTCAGTAAATCAGCACCGTGAGGTTTTTCCAGGTGGAAAAAGACTTTATGATCTCGTTCCAGAGTGGAGATGGCCCGAGCTGTCATCTCAGAGCTGTTGTTCAGGGACTGCCATGAGCTGGAGGCTGTGCTGCAGGAGCTGCTGCTCCGTGGGGTCACTGAGAGTGTGAGATGGTGACACAAAAGCCATTACAGCTCCTCAGCCTCTTCCAGAGCTGTCGTTTAACAATTTTTTCCTTTTCGTCTCCCTCCCAAATGCTTTTAAAGCTCGGTATTGTCACTTTGTTTGGATTCTTCCCACACAGTAACTGCACTCAGAACTGCCCAGTGCTGATGGGGAGATTTATTGCCAGCAGCTATTGTGCAAAAATTGAGAGGAAAAACAATTTCTAGGCAGCTCTTGTTACGCCCTCTAATGGGAAATATTTCTTTTGCACTAAGGACTGGTAAATGGTTTTAGTGCCGGGTGCTGTGCTCTGTTCCTCAGAAATGTTCAGCCTTCCAGGGTTCAGCAGCACAAATGTTTCTGCTTGCAGACATGTGCTGACCTCACTGAGCATGCACGAGGGCTGGATTCCTCCCCAGCGGTGAGATTGGACAAAAAAACCCCACAGAATCCCTGAAGAAGAGCAAAGCCTGGACCTCAGAGGCCAGGGAGTGAGCAAGGGGAGTGAGGAGGGCGGTTTTAGAAGGAAAGAGGAAGCAGAGAAGGGATTTTCCTCTCTCTGGAGCAGGGAATTGTGAGAGACTGAGATGAAAGGCTGGATGAGTCCCGTGCCCCTTTCCAGGATGGTGTTGGGATGTGCTGGAGGAATCCCCTGTTCCCTTTCAAAGGAGGGTGGTTCACAGGAGGCACAGGGAGTGCTGCTCTTCCAGTGTCTGTTAATGAGCTCAGGAGAGCACCAAGATCCACCTTGGGACCTGCTGGCTGCTTTTCCTGAGAAACCTGGGAGAGCTGGAACAATTACCCAAACTTTTAAGGCCTTTTTTCCCCACTAAGCATTTTTTGCCCTGTTCCACACAGGCAGATTTTTAGGGAGAGAAAGGAGCACAGCTGAACATGCTGGTGGAGATATTAATCATGATATAATTGAATTTTAATTCCATTAGACACCTTTAGTGATCAGGGAGTTTCTCACTTGCTTTAATGAACTCCATTCCAGATGATGAAGCTGCAAGGTCTGGCACTTGTTATAAATGTCTGTTTGTTAAACCATCTTTTGTCCTAAAAGCCTTTGCCTGGCCAGGATGGATAGAAATGCAGAGGATGATGTTTGCAGTTCAGTCTTTAAGGAGACACCGTGTAAAAAATTGCAGCCTTCTCTTTTTCTTTTTTTTTTTTTTTTTTGTTTTTTTTTTTGGGAGGGGGGAAAAGGGCCAAGGTTTTTTTTTTTTTTTTTTTTTTTTTTTTTGCTGTGCTTTTTACTGTAAATGTACAAGGCAGCCAAGCTCTGTGAAACAGCATTTGCTGTCACACCAGCTCCTGGAGCTGATATTCCCTTTCCAACAGATGATTTGGTCATGGTAGCTGTGAACCAAAAGCTAATGAACAGATAAGGGCAGTGGTGGGTAATAATTTAAAATCCTTTTGTGGCTTTAATTCACCTTTGGCTCCTGCCTGGGTTCATCAGGCAGCTCTCAAATGTGTGAGGCTTTTCCGGGAGGAATTTCAGGGGTTTTTGTGCAAAACCTCCTGGAGCCTCTTCCCTCAGGGACACAGTTTCACACATCATCACCTGTTCTTTTAATGCCTCGGGGCTGACCCCAGCTTTTGGCTGGATTTGCAAAGACAGAGACCCGGTTTTTGTCACATCCACGACAGCACCTGTGTGACCTGGGCATGGCAATCACCGGGCTGCAGGTGACTCTGGGGAGGTCCCCTGGCTGCAGGTGACTCTGATCTATCCCCTGGCTGCAGGTGACTCTGATCCCTCCCCTGGCTGCAGGTGACTCTGATCCCTCCCCTGGCTGCAGGTGACTCTGATCCCCTCCCCTGGCTGCAGGTGACTCTGATCCCCTCCCCTGGCTGCAGGTGACTCTGATCCCTCCCCTGGCTGCAGGTGACTCTGATCCCCTCCCCTGGCTGCAGGTGACTCTGATCCCCTCCCCTGGCTGCAGGGCCCCCTGGCTCACAGCAGATCCCACAGTTACAGCAGGATGTTGTTGGGTAAGCAAGTTTTTCCTCATTGAAGTTAAAATAAGAAACGTCCTTGGAGATCAATGGTCTGGTCCAACCCCCTGTTCTGGTCCTTCCCACACAGCCTGATGAGGCTGTCACAGACTCTGTGGAGTTCATGCCTCATTTCTGCAGCACACTGTGAATTCCTCTTTATGGGGACTTGCCATTTTCTCTGTCTTATGTAATGTACTACAAAAAGAATGCTGAGAGAAATGAAAAAAAGCGTATGGGGAATGGTACCTGGCATCATCCAGCAACCCTGGGGAGGGACAAAAATGTTATTACCATGAGACATAATTGGCAGAGCTGATGGAGAGCCCCAAAGCCAAAATTTCTTTTTTGAATGTCAATCACTTTTCTTGGATTGCTTTTTTAGCAGTTTTATGGAAGTTTTTTAGATGCTAAAATTCTCCCCGTTTTTCAGCAGAAACCCCTAGCACCATTTAATAAGCAGACTTGCACTGCTCTGCACTACAGTACAACTTCAATGCTTTAAAAGCAAAGAACATAAAAAAAAAAAAATCAGAAAAAAAATATAAAAAAGAGGAAAAGCCTCGGAGTCCTTTAAAGCTGCGGAGTGGGAATCATTTCGGCATTTTGCAAGCCCCTGTGAAATTGCTTCCCGGGGAGCTCTGCCAGGCAGCTGGGAGGTGTTTGCCGGTGCCTCCGGGAACGCCGCGGGGCCGTCTCCACCCGCAGCATCAGCGGCTCCTCGGGGCACGGAACCAAACCCCAGAAGGGTTGGCCAGAGCTGCGTGGGGAGCAGGAGGCTCCTCTCCAGCTCCTGCTGCCTGGCACAGCCCCCGGGAGGAGCAGGGTGTCCCCTGGGGCTGATGGAAAGGTGCCACAGGAGCTGTGCCCGTGGCCTGTCCTGCCCTTGGTCACCGAGGGTGCCCAGAGCATCCCTGTCCTTTCCTCCTGCAGAAGGAGGACACCGAGGGGGAAATTCCGGCCCAGAGAGGCTGCAGGGACGGTCAGGAATTGCCGAGGTAGTTCTGTCACAAGACGTGGATTTCCTGCTCCTCCTGCCCGCAGCTCGGGCTCCTCCTGCGGGGCCTGGCCAGCCCTGCCCAGGGGCGCGTCCAGACCGGCGGTGGTGAGAGCGCTGCACAGATGCTTGAAGCCATCAGCGTTTATGGTGCAAAGATCATTCCTGCAGGGAGGCAGCGAACAGCAGCTGCTGCCAGGGAGGGCGGTGCTTTGGGCCTGGGGGAGCCCGGAGCCGCCACAGCCCCTCCCGGCCGGGTTTGGTTTGGGGGCTGCCCTGGCATCCCCTGAGCCCCTCCCGGCTGGGTTTGGGGGCTGCCCTGGCATCCCCTGAGCCCCTCCCGGCTGGGTTTGGGGGCTGCCCTGGCACCCCCTGAGCTCCTCCCGGCCGGGTTTGGTTTGGGGGCTGCCCTGGCACCTCCTCTGCCTGCCCTCCCCACTGTGCCCGCATTGCTCCGCTCCCTGCGCAGCCCGGGGCTGACTCACGGCCCGGGAGCGCTGCCCAGCCCTGCCTGGCTGAGGAGCCGGCGCCGCTCTCGTTAAATCTTGGGAAGCAGAGAGTGACCCCGTTATGTACTCACCTGGAAAAGGGACCTGGCCGTGCCTCGTTGCCGTGCTCTGCCCGCAGACTTTGCACGCTTCCCTTGCAGAGATACATTTAGATTCTACCCGAGGGTTTTTAATTTCCTGGTTGGCTTGAGCAGCTGCGACAGGTACACACTTACCTTCCCTTTTCCCTCCGGCCACTTTAACCTGCCACCGGCCTTGCTGAGGAGCGGGAAGAGCTTGGGAGTCACTGAAAAGCTTCAGGGTCCCATTGCTCTGCTTGCGAGCGTGTCAAACCCACCCAGGAGCGGGGACCGTGTCAGCAGCATCGTGGCTTTGGAGGGAGATGTGTTCAGCAGCTGCTCGGGCGTGCTCCATTTCTCCTTCTCGCTGCTAAGCAGACCCGAGTTGCCACACTGGGTTTGCAGCTTTTCGTGTTGGTCGCTGACGAGCCACACTTAGAGAGGTAAAAATGGCTTTGCAAAGGCTGCGGTGACAGTTCTGGGATTCAGCGCGGGGCTCCTGCGCCGCAGTGACATAAAGGCTGCTCCGACTGCCTGGGGAAACCTGCGGAGTCACCTGGGGAAGGGGACCTGCCCTCCCTCCTCCCCGCTGGCAGAGAGGGGTTTTGTTCGGGAATCGCCTCCATCCATCTGCGGAGGGCAGGGAGCGGCTCCTGGGCACCGGCGGAGCCCCCGGCAGTGGGAGCAGCCTCGTGGCTCTGGGCGGGAGGGAGATTTCAGGGCACTGCTCCCTTTACCGGGCAGTTTCTGGACTCCTGGGTCCTCTCTTCTGAACCCTACCATTTGGAAGCTGTTAGCATTTGAAATGTTAATGCAGAGAACACTGGGAAGAGGAGAGAAATCAAAGGCTCTTCTGGTATCAGCCCGTCCCCCTCCGGGCTCACAGCCTGCCTGCAAGCTCTGGATGTGTTTTCTTACTTTACATAATTTTTCCATCTCTCTCCATCAGCCCAGCTCGTCAAAGGCTTCCTTCTGTTTCCAGCTCTCCTGCAGCTGCTAAATGTGCTCTTTCCTGTGCTTTCCCTCCTTCCCCAAAACTCCATTGCTCCAGTTTTTTAGGGAAATCTCCCAAACTCTGCCCAGGAGTCTCTGGATGGTGCAGGAGTTGCTGCCTGGTTCAGCTGCCAGGGCTAAATAGGGAAAGTGAGGGAGTCAAACACAGCGGGTGAATTTCTGCCTCTGTCGTGCAAATCCTCCTGGAGTCTGCTGTGACCCCGCTTGGCCAAAGGTTCCTGCAGATGTGTGGTGGTGTCAGTGAATATCGGTGTTCCCCCACTCCAGGCTCTCTCCTGGTGGGTTTGTTTGGTTTGCCAGGATGCCAAGGACCCTCCCAGAAGTGCAGTGGGGATGGAGCAGCCCCCCAGACCCGCCGTGGTGGGGGCTGAAGCCACAGAGATCCTCGGAGGTCCAAAGGTGGAGGTGGCTGTGGCTGAGGCTCTGGAATGGAGCCAGGGAATTTGGTACCTTTGGGATTTTGGCAGTAACACTCAGCCCAAGGGCTGTCCCAGCCAGAAGCTGTGATGACAGAAATCCCTGCAGTTTGTGAACTTTTCCTGAAATGCTTTTAATGACAGTTTAATAATAACGCTCAGTGCTCAGTGCAGAGCTTCTCACCCCTGGAACCGAAAGGCTTTAGTGAGAAGGGTAAGGACCATTATCCCCCGTGCTCACAGGGGGGAAGAGCTGCTTTTATTTGCCAGTCTAATTATAACAAGTGGAATTCATCAACTTTTCATATGAATGGTGTTGCTTTTTTAAGACAAATGTCAGAAAGGAGTCCTAGAGACAAAGGAGAGCTCGCAGTGGTGTAGATGCATCTGATGGCTTCTCAGGGAACTCGTCAGAGCCTGTGGTGCAAAGGCATTAACCCTGCCCAGGCAGAGTGAGGAGGGAACAGAAAGCAGGGCCGGGTGAGGCAGGAGAGGGCCCAGTGTGGCTTTGCTGCTGCCCCGGCTCCTGCTGAGTGGGTGTTTCTGAGAGCTGCTGCTGCCCCAGCCCCATTTTTGTGGCTCCCTCTGCCCTTCCCCTCTCCAGCTGCTCAAAGCCCCGTGGCTTGGGAATATTCTCCTGAGTGTCCTCTGGTTCTGAGTGCACTTTGGGCAGTGCATGGAGAAATTCCATTGAGGTAATTACTTTAGTCATTGATTCGTTTCTTCGGGGGAGGACTCAAAGAGGCCATAACCCCCTCCTGTGAAATCACAGATTTTTGGGCTTTCCCCCCTCCTCTCTGTCCTGTTCTGCATCCCCCTGGTGCATCCTGGCCCTCTCAGCCTGCAGGGAAAGGACAGGTTCTGGTGCTGAGGCCGGTTTTGGTGTGGCAGTAACGGGCAGTGACCAGCCAAGCCCTGTGCGGGCAGCTGGGAGAGTCCCTGGGATGTTTTCTCTGTGCTGCCGGCTGCTCACAGCCCATTACTGCATCAATTCACCTCCAAGGAAGCTGAAATCCTGGGAAACCCTCCCATTATCTTGGGCACTCGGCTGCCGAGGGCCTGAGCTGGCAGGGGGTGGGGGAGGCACCCCCAGGGACAGAGGGAGCTCGGAGGAAGGAAAGGTTTTGCAGGTGCTTTGAATTGCAAAGCGCAGCCTCCCCTCCCCTGCCCTGGAGCAGCTCTCCGGCAGCAGCAGCCCCCCAGGATCCGTGTGTGTCCCCCCGGGATCAGCCCCTGGGCAGCCCCAGCTCACCTGGATGCTCCTCTCTGGGAGTGCCAGGTAGGGGTCACCACCGACCCCCAGCTCTCTGCAGCCCCTCAGGCAGGATTTGCTCCTCTGTGGATTTTGAATTTCATCTTTGGCAGAGCCCTGCTGGCTCTCCCGGCAGTGCTGAGCTCCCCGGCCAGGGCCCAGGGAGGACCTTCCTTCTCCAGGCTAATGGAAAGAAAATGGAGAGAAGCTTTTTTTTTTTAATTGGCTCGGGATCAATAGGTAAAGTATTTCCTAAGCACTTTTGTTAATAAATACACACATCCTTGCTGCCCAGGGAGGGTTCTCAGGCATCTGCTGTATATTCTGATATCTGCAACCTGAATTAGTCAATGTATTGCTGTTGTGTATTTGACTGGAAAAGGAGCTCTTTGGGTTCAGCTCGCTCACTCACTGTGATTCCAGCAGCTGATGGATAGGCAAAAATCCTGGCAAAGGGACCTGGTTTTTTTGGGAAAAGGGTTCCTTGGGGCACTCTTGAGCAGGGTGTGCTGTTCAGGGGAGCAGGTGAGGGATCCTGGCTGCCTCAGAGGACTCTGAGGGTGTCCATGCACCACATTCCTGTGTGGGAGCAGCTCTGGCACTGCACAGGGGTGCAAATGCCAAGTTCTACACAAAGAAACAGGATAAAGGATCAATTTTTTTTTTTTTTCTTCTTTTTTTTCCCCTTTCTTTTTGGCAAACCTACTATTTTCACTGAGACAAATATCAGAGGAAAAAACATTCTGGTAAGGAAGCAGAAGCTCCTTCTTCTGTGATTTTAACTTCCCATTGGGATAGAGAATGAGTAGTAAACAGAGAAAAAAAAATTCAAACCTTCAGATTTCCTCAGAAACAGGGACATTTCCAGGCAGTTCTGCTGCAGAGGGATATTTCTGATGGTGTTTTTTTGTGTGTGTGGCTTGGCTGCAGGTTCCTCGGTGGGATGGGGAGAGGGGGGGTTTTGCAGGGCTCTGCCTGAGCCGTGGCAATCTCCAAACCTTGGCAGGCTTTGAAAAGCAATTTTGCAGAGTGCCTGGTGACGATGCAGGGCATCCCCTGGTGCCTCTGGGGCAGAACTGGTGTGGGTGCACTCCATGAAAAACGCTCCAGCCAGAGGCTGTGCCAGGCACCTTGGTGCATTTATCTGAGTATTAGTGACCCTCTGAAGTTTATTGAGCTGATAATGTCAGGCTGTGACATTTGTTGGGGCCTTGGACTGCAGGAGGTGTTTGTGGCAGGAATAAATTACCTGGGATCTTGTTTTTCCTTGGTGTTATTAAATAAAGGGAGGTCAGGGTTGCTCTGCAGAGGCACAGAAACACAGAGGGGGCCATGCAGGGAGAGGTGATTTTCCCAGAACTGCTTGCCAGGGGTTCCTGGAGGGATAATAATGAACATTAATGGCTTTTCAGCTCGGAGTCCCTGGAGTTAACATTTTATTTGTATGAACACAGCCCCTCCTCAGAGCAGCAGCTTGGCCACGGCTGATAACACCTCCTGTGAGGTTCTGACTGCTCGTGAGCACAAGCTCTTCTTCCAAAATGTGTTTTTCCCCACCCAGGTTACTTTTTGTGGGTTTGGAATGATTTTTTTTAAATACATAAACCTGGATTTCCTTAAAGAGGCTTTGCAAACTAACAGCCTCGGGTTGTATCTCCACAGAGCAGGTAGGTTTGCCAGAAAATGAGAAAAACTCAACCTATCTCTGTTTCATCAGCTACTTCTAATGGACAGGGTGATGCTTTATTATTAATCAGTCGGATGTGTGAGTAAAGGGAGTTTTGGCAGTCGGGACAGAAAGAGGCCTGGATGAAAGGGAGAATATTTAACAATGCAGTTGCTGTGGATTCAGTTAAGAGCAATGAAGAATCTGCCTCTTTCCTAATCTTATTTTCCCAAATATTATTACCCCTGTTGCTGCTGCTCAGCAGTTCCCAGCCATCCCTCCAGCCCCTGGCACAGCAGTGGTCTCTGCATAATGTAGATGTTGAAATGAGAAATCAGCACTTTGTAATGGGCTCTCCAACTAAAATTAAACCTCGATTTCCTGGCTTGCAGTCAGGTGGTTGGCATTCAGCTGGCCCAGGAAGTGTTTCTGGGCCAGAGGAATTCTTACTGGGGCTTTGATGCCACCGAGGTTGTGTTTTGTTGGTTTTCCCCTGCCGGATTCCCTGGGAGGATGTGCTGTACAGAGCAGGAGCTGGCGGCTGGGGCAGAGGCTGTGTCCCTGCAGAGCTGCCTCCGGTGGCACAGGCAGGGCTCTTTCCAGGAACAGGCTGTTTCCCGGGCAGGGGGAGCCCTCTGGGGGTACTGGTTGTACTGGGCTGCCCTTGCTCTGAGTTCCTGCTTCCCCCCTCCTGGCGCTGCTCCTTCTGTCGCAGCAGCGCCCTGGGAGTGCAGGGGCTGGGAGGGCAGGGGCTGCTGCCTCTGGCTCTTCAGGTGAGGTGGGGAACGGCAGGCGCTGCTGAGAGGGGAAGGTTTTCCTGACACCAGCACGGCTCAGGGCAGGGCTGGGGGCTCTGAGTCACTCGGAGGGATCAGATGCTCTGCTCGGCCTCAGGCAGCCTCTCTTCTCCCCCCTTCCCGAGGGGCAGGGGTTGCTCACAGCCTCAGCCTGCAGTGTTCTCCTGGCCTGGAGTGTCAGATCATTCCCCTCTCTCTGCTTCTCCTGTCTGGGCTGGTGTTTCAGTGCTTGACAGAAAAGGCAACTCCACGGAGAGGTTTCCGTGGGCAGGATCTGAGCCCCTCAAGGGTTTCTTTGTTGTGCTTTTTGTCACCTTCTGTACAGCACAAGTGTGACAGCAGAGTTTATATTTTCTGTTGATTCCCCAAGTCTTTCCCTAATCTCTCCTCTGTTCCTGCAGCTCTGTGAGGGCATTAGTGCTGAGATGAATAACTTAAGCCTGAGCCACTTTCCATGTCCCATCTCAGCCCTAAAATTGATGTCCTTCTTCAATTAGGAGTACAACAGAATGTGGAATTCATCCAAAAAGTGACACCTGATTGCCCCATCACAGTGGCTCTGTGGCCCAGGAGGATTTGTCAGAGCACACTCCAACCCAGAGGGCTGACAGATTATATTTGGTGTTTGAGAACAACACCCCAAAGTGATGTGGAGCAATAAGTTGGAGAGTCTGAATCAAACCATGAAGCAGAAAGGGATGACTTGGGTGGAAGAATGAATGTATTGAGCTAATGAATCATTTCTAGGCAAAACAAGAAATTAAATGTACTCTGGAAGCTGGCACATTAAGAAAAGGACTGCGGGTTTTTATCCATTTTGCATTTCAAAATGCTGAAACAAAGTATGTCGGATGGTGGAATCCCATTAAGAAATAACCCTGTGAGCAGGGAAACCAGGATTTGGTTAACAGGAAATGGGGACTTTGCTTCTCTCCTCCCAGAGCAGCCCTGGACTGCCTTTGTGCCATGGGGGAAGTGATGGTTGGGTACCAATCTCTGGGGCAGAGCTCAGCGTGCCCGACATCCCCTGGCAGGAGAGAGGAAGCAAAAAGCTGGACTTTTCTTCCCAGAATTTGGCTCAGGGTGTGATTCTGGGTGCTCTGACAGCCTGGCAGGGGATGGAAGGTGTGGTTAGGGCGTGGAGCTGTGCCAGAGGGAATTGTAAGCTTTTCATTCTGAAAGGAAAGTACTTTGGATCCCAGAATTCCCATTCCAGGGCAGCTCCTGCCCTCCTCTCCCTGCCAGCCTTCCCACAGCTGCAGGTCCCAGCCTCTGGGAAGACCTTTCCAGTCAATACTTGGACTTCTTGTTCAAAACCCTTTCAAGAAATCCTGTGGCGGGGCCTGATTATCCACATTGGCTGAGGTCACGGTGTGGCGGCCGCGAGTGAATTTATTCTTCATTTCCAGCCCGCAGAGGGGCAGCACGGCCCTGCAGCGGGGCTGGGCTGTGGGGCAGCACTGGTGGGGTGTGCTGGCCTGAGCTGGGCTGGGGTTGGCATTTCGGGGGTGGCACGGCAGGGGCAGGGTGACATCGGCACGGGGCGGTGTGCGGTGGCACCGCTGTCCGTGGTGCTGAGCCCCGTGCCCCACCCCGGCTGTGGCACCTAAAAAGATGATTTTTTGCTCCTGGCTGCACAGCTCTGGACTGGTGGCATTCCCAAAATAAGGAAAGGTACACGAACCTTTCCCCCCCCACACCCCTTTCCAGCAGCACCTGTGCTCTGGGGTGTTGCCTCCAGCTCAGCTCTGCCCTGAATTCCCTTTCCTGTTGGATACCTTGAGAAATCCACGCCAAGCACCTTGAAGGAGCAGCAGCTTTTTGCTGTCACCTGGAGAGGGAAATGCGGGTGGCTCTGGGACAGGTACCGTGCACCTGCCTGGCCAGGTGAGCAGGGGCTGCTGAGCCCTGCTGGCCCCTCTGGGAGAGCAGCAGTGGCTTCCTCCCTGCTTGGTTGACAGCAGCAGCATTTAGGAGGGGACTGAGCTCTGCTGCTTTGTGTCTGGCAGAGCCAAACCTGCTGAGTCTGTTCCCTGGCACGCAGTCCCTGCACTGCTCTGTACACACAGGAATAAGATAAAATATCTCCCTCCTCCCCCTCATGTTGCTACCGAAAAAAACAGCGATGGAGGGGGGAAAAAAAAATAATCCTCCTTCCCCTGCCCTGCCTGTGGTGATAAGAGCAGTGCAATGCTTCTTTTGACAGAGCCAGGCAAAGCAATCCCATCACTTAGCAAACAAAGCCCCTTTCAGAGATTCCTGCGCTGTGGACGCTCTCTCGGCGGTTTTGCACCAAATTTGTTGCAGCAGCAAGGCCGGGGAGTTTGCCTTGACTCCCCTCACTACCAAAATAAATGCACAGGGCAGGATTGTTCCACTGAGCAGCCGCGACTGGGGAGAGAGGAGGAGGAAGGAGATGGTACGTGCCGACAGCTCCAAACTGATTGCAGCGAGGATTGCTATGTATGAGAGAGTTCAGGGGGGAAAGAGGAGGAACTCCCAGGGGCAGCCCAGGCTCGCAGGATGGCAAGAGCCAAGCTGAAGAATTCCCCTTCAGAGGGCAATTCCCGTGCCAAAAGCATCCCGCCAGCCACCACGGAAGATGCCCACGGGGTGAGCCCCTTGTTACCGTCTCGGAGGATGGGATCCATGGGGAGTGATGTCGGACAAAGGTATTGCAGGGCTGCAGTGCTGCGTGGGGAGGCTGGGTGGGGGAGGCAGCACCTTTTATCTTTTAAATGAGAGGGAAAGGATTAGAGCCTCCACGGGCTGGAGGGGTGGTGGATCAAATCCTATGTTAAAGAGCCACGCCAGCTCCAAAGTTGTGTTATGAAATAGGGAGCTGGAGCAGGAGGAAGCCAGTTCCTTTAAAATTTTTATAGGTGCTCCTTGATTTTTTTCTTTTTTTTTTTTTTTTTCATGTGCCTAAAGCATGTCTGAATGGCAGCCTGGAGCTGCCACACACCACTGTTAACTTGCACTGCACCTTCCCTGTGCAATATAAACCCCAAGCTTATTTACACTGCCAACACCACGGTACCCACTGTACATAAACACCCCTGTTTGCATGGCAGGAGAGATGCTCAGTCCTCCATCTGAGCAATAATTTATTTGTAACTGCANAAAAAAAAAAAAAAAAAAAAAAAAAAGGTGCTGTAGGAAATGCTGCAGCCTTCCTGCAAGCAAGCACACAGCCGGGTGTGCAGCAGGGGAAGGAGCTGTTTTTCAGGAGGATGGGAATGCTTTGCACTGCACTGGGATTTCAGTGATTCAGAAGAAGCCAGGTCCCCTGGTTACGATGGGGATGCAAATGTCACTAATTCGGTTCTTGTTCCGTTCATTCCATTTTCTGTTCCGTTCTCCTCTGCCATCTACCCAGCCCCTCCAGCCCATCCACACCTGTGACTGTGTACTGTGCGTCTTCCAGGGTTAATTTGGTGCAAACGAGCACGGTAGGAAAGCTCCTGACTCGGGGAGGGGGGAGGATTTTACTTGTTCGGCTTTAGGCTGGAAGGAATGAACGCCTCAGCCTCTGCCTCTTGGCACATCCGTGGGGAGGGTGGCAGCGAGCCAGGAGCAGCAGCTGTGGTGCCCGGGGATGCCGAGGAGGGAGCTGAGAGCTGGGGAGCACCGGCGTGGCCGCTGCCGCTGCCCAGCCCTGCCGGGAACAGGTTCTGGTCTCTGGGTCAGGGAGGCAGGGTCCTGGCACACCGTGGGACAGGTTCTGGTCTCCAGGGCTGGCGAGGCAGTGCCTGGCACACCGTGGGACAGGTTCTGGTTTCCAGGTTGGGCAGGCAGGGTCCTGGCACACCATGGGACAGGTTCTGGTCTCTGGGTCAGGGAGGCAGTGCCTGGCACACCGTGGGACAGGTTCTGGTCTCTGGGTTGGAGAGGCAGTGCCTGGCACACCGTGGGACAGGTTCTGGTCTCTGGGTCAGGGAGGCAGTGCCTGGCACACCGTGGGACAGGTTCTGGTCTCTGGGTCAGGGAGGCAGTGCCTGGCACACCGTGGGACAGGTTCTGGTCTCTGGGTCAGGGAGGCAGTGCCTGGCACACCGTGGGACAGGTTCTGGTCTCTGGGTCAGGGAGGCAGTGCCTGGCACACCGTGGGACAGGTTCTGGTCTCTGGGTCAGGGAGGCAGTGCCTGGCACACCGTGGGACAGGTTCTGGTCTCTGGGTCAGGGAGGCAGTGCCTGGCACACCGTGGGACAGGTTCTGGTCTCTGGGTCAGGGAGGCAGTGCCTGGCACACCGTGGGACAGGTTCTGGTCTCTGGGTCAGGGAGGCAGTGCCTGGCACACCGTGGGACAGGTTCTGGTCTCTGGGTCAGGGAGGCAGTGCCTGGCACACCGTGGGACAGGTTCTGGTCTCTGGGTCAGGGAGGCAGTGCCTGGCACACCGTGGGACAGGTTCTGGTCTCTGGGTCAGGGAGGCAGTGCCTGGCACACCGTGGGACAGGTTCTGGTCTCTGGGTCAGGGAGGCAGTGCCTGGCACACCGTGGGACAGGTTCTGGTTTCCAGGTTGGGCAGGCAGTGCCTGGCACACCGTGGGACAGGTTCTGGTTTCCAGGTTGGGCAGGCAGTGCCTGGCACACCGTGGGACTGGCAGTGTGTGTCCCTGGCACGGTGTGCCAGGGCTCCAGATGGCACCAGTGCCAGGCTTCTGGGGAGCAAACACTGGGAGCTGGTGGGGCTCTGCCTGCTGACTTCAGCAGGTAAGGGCTACCCGTGTGCAGGCTGAGAATGGGCATTGGCAGGGGTGCAGTGGCACTAAATCCCTGGAGCTGCTGTGGTCTCAGCTTGTTTTGGCCATCCTGGTGCTGCTCAGGCTGGCTGTGCTCTGGTTTCTGTGTTCATTGCTGGAAAGAGACACCAAAGCTGGACCTGTTCTGGGAGTACCTGAATCTCTGAGGGCACAGCCTTTGGAGCAAGCACAGCTCCTCTCTGTGCTCCTCCAGGTTCTGCTGGTGTCCCCTCAGGACAGGGTCAGTGGTCAAAGCCAGATGTGTAGGGGCCAGAAAAATACAACTGGGAGACTGCTACAAACTCATTCCGCTGGTCAGCAGTGATGAAATGTGCAGGAGGGGCTTCTCCTCTCTGGCACTCGGGGGTTTGGTGGATTCCTGCCAGTCCAGAGAGCCAAACCTTCACCCCAGGGCTAATCCTCCTTGTCTTTTGTGGGAGCACAGCAGAAAGCAGGGATGCTGCAAGGCACTATTGGATCTGGAGGGCAGCAATTCCAAAATTCCCATCCACACGGTGTTTTGGTGGAGCCTCGAGAGAAGCTGCTCCAGGGCTGTATAAAGACCCAATTCCCTGGGTGTCACTGGGATTTTAAGCAATTTCCCTCTATCCTGTTGTAGGAAAGTGCTGCTGTGAGGCAGAGAAGTTGGTGCCTGGGTTCCTGCCTGCCAGGCTTCCCTCCTTCCCTGGGCCCTGCTTCCCAGCAATGAGTTGGCAATTAAGACTGAGATTTCTGCACTTCTCTTCCACTGCTGCAACAAAGGCAGCAAGATTGGTTTGGAAGTGATGAGCAGTTTGAGTTTGAGGTGTTTGGTGTTTCCCAAAGCAGCGTTACCAAGTTGGCAGTGACAACTGTCCCTGGGAGCTGGGAGTGAACTTCCAGGTGATGGTGGAGGAGATGTGTGTTACAGGGTGTTCTCAGGATGCAAATGATTCCTCCTGATGATTGAAGCCAGGCAGATTTATTCTCACCTACTTTATTTACCTCCTCACTCTGAGTCATTGCAGCATCTCAAAGCTTTTCGGGGTTCCCAGTCAAAACAGGAGGAAAGGATTTGAATTCAGCCGAGGAGAAACGACTCCACAGCCTGGGAGTAAAAAAGGGGAATTCAGGGCTGGCCCTGGGCATCCAGGACAGGGACATTTCCCCGTGCCTCATGACCTGCAGGTGGGATGGGACCAGCCCAGGCTGCCCATGTGGAAGTATCCTCCACCAAAGGGGCTTGGGGTTATTTCTGTGTGCCAGGGATTGCTGTGAGGTGGGGATGGCCATGGCAGGGAGGGCAGGCTCAGCTGCAGACCAGCTGCCTGGGCACTGACACTGCCCTGGCACCAGGTGACAGTGGCTGGAACCAGCCAGGAGGGGCTGAATCCTTCCCCTGCCAGCCAGGTTTTTCCCCAGGCAGGTTTGTCCCTTGTGCTGGGGGGGATTTGAAAGGGAAAGGTGTGAAGGGAAGCAGCTCCACAGAGCACTCTGTGTTTGGGAAGGAGCTGCTGGCAGGAGGCAGCCCATGCAAATATCTGTTTGGATCCCAGCTCAGGGGCTGGTGATCCCCCTGCAGCACCGGAGATGTGGGTTTGAAAACACAAACAGAGGTTTTTACAAGATAACCATGTCCTGTTCTTGCAGCTCCGCTGGAAAGAGAGGAAGCTGTGACCACTGCCTGTCCCAGGGCACCCCAGGAGTCCGGAGGGATTGCAAACATTCCTGCTCTGTCTCTGCTCTGGGAGCTCTGCCCCAGGCCTTGGCAGGGCTCTGTGTCCCCTCCCTGTGCCGTGGGACCCCCTCACCTCCTTCAGTTGTGTTTGCTGGGCTGCTGATAACAGAAATGGCAACTGCTGAGGTTTGGGAGGAGGATTAGCATTGCAGAAGAGCTGGGCTTGGAGAGGACTGGGAGGTCTCTGCTCCAGAGCTGCACTGGCTTTAAAGTTGTCCCAGCTGGCTCAGGACCAGTCCTGCTGAGTTCTGAACATCTCACTGGACATTTCTCAGCTTCTTTGGGTGCCAGAGTGCAGGGTTTGATCATTCTCAGGGTGAATACTTCTTCCCTTTCTGCATCTTGTACCTGTCTCCTCTTACCCTTTTGCTGTGTGTCCCAGAGGAGCCTGGCTGCTCCTCTCCCACTGGGCAGCCCAAGGCAGCAGCTGGATCCTTCCCTCCCTTTCTTTCTCCTTCAGGCTGCACCCTCCCACCCCCCACAGCCCTGCCTCGTCTCTCAGTTTGAGATATTTTTGGCAGGAATAAATGGGACTCTGCTTCGGCCCTGTTACAGTCACAACAAGGTGGCTGGATCCTCCTCAGTGGGAAACAGCAGCACTCTGCCAGGCCCAGTTTAATGTGGGCTTCTTGGAGGGAAAGCACCCCAGAGAGTGAGGAATTCACCCAAATGTGCCTGAAAATAGAATTTCTGACCGGTCGATGTTTGTTCCCCCCAGGGGCAGCCTGGTGTTAACAAACAGGTCTTGCTAATTGTGGTTTTTTTGCCTGACGCTTGCACATAAATGTCCCCAGAGAGGTCCAGTGTGGCCAGTGAAACCTCTGCAGTCCTTGCAGGAGCTCTCCAGGTGATGCTCTCCACAGGACACCATTCCCTGCTGAACCATTGCTGAGGAATTCCCTCCTGCGGGGACAGGAAGTCGATTCCTTTGTTTTTAACATCTCTTTAACAGAAGCTTTTTCCAGCAAAGACCTCTCAGAGGCCTGTCTGTGTCCTCAGTGAATGCCCTGTGCTGCTTTGCTGCCTCAGCTCTGGCTGAGACGGCTTTGTGCAGCAGAAATGCTGTGCCAGGGACATTCCCTGGGTGGGGTTTGCCCACCCCTGCCCTGCTCCAGCCTCGGGACTTCTGCTGCTGCTCCCCTGGCTGGGAAGGAGGTTTTGTAGCAGAAATCCGAGCAGGGCTGAGGCTGGGGCTGTCAGGATGGTCTGTGCCAGCCCTGACCCCTGGTCTGGCCCCCTGCCACTTTGTGAGGGAGGGCAGGACCCAGAATCGCTGCGGGAGGAAAACTGCGAGAGAATCTGCGGGGTCGAAGGGGTTTTGCTGATGGAGAACTTCAACTTTGAAGTGCTTTTGCTCTGCTGGGCTGGGCAGCCCTGGCTGGGTGTGTTTTTAGGGGGTATTTCTGGATGGAGGGCACTGGCGTGGCTGTTTGCTGGCTGGGTGTTGCTCTCTGCCCACACTGGAGTGTGGCATCTCCCAGCCCTGCCCTGGCAGCACCCAAACCAGGGGCTGCTGTCAGTGTTGGCCTCCAGCCTCTCCCCTGGGTCTGTGCCTGCTGTCCCCGTGGAGGGCAGAGTGTCACCTCTCCTGCCAGCCCTGCCTGTGCCGCCCTCGGGGTGTTCTCTGCCGGGCCAGGGAGGCGGCGATGCTGAGACGCTTCTGGGCCTTTCTTCTGGGGGATGCTGAGGGTGTTTCCAGGGTGGGATCACCGCAGGAATGGGCTGGGCTGGGCTGGGCTGGGCTGTCAGGGCGATTTGCAAATTCACACCTCGGTCCTGGTGATCAGGACACGATCCCAGGTGGCAGGGAGGGGACAGCTGCCACCCCTCACACTGAGCAGGGCTGTTCATCAGCACGGCAGCGACCCCACCCCGGGCTGCAGAGCCGGGGCTCGAGCCCGGCTGCTGCTTTCCCTTCTCCCGGAGCTGCTGGAAGTGCCCCGAACTCCTGGAACGGCCCCGAGCTCTGCTCATCCTGTTCTGCAGCCGCTCCTCTGCTCAGGGACAGGAGCGACACCACCGTGTCCCATCCAGGGCTCAGCCCCGAGCTCCCTCCAGATTTCGGGTGTGTTTGGGACTTCTCCCGGACCTGTGGTCCCCATCCCTCAAACCCCGGGCCGGCTGTGGCAGCAAGGGTTTGCCCCGGGGGCACGGGGCGATGCCACCCCCGGGGCTGGGAGCTGCAGGGGAGCAGCCTGAGGTTTGGAAGGGCTGAGCTCTCCTCCCACGGCTCCTGGGGAGCCGCCAGCAGCGCCGAGAATCTCGGTGCCCTACATAGAGCCCTGACAGGCAGGCACGATCCTCACCCCAGGCTGCCACACCCGGCACCCGCGCCTGGGCTTCTGCTCTGTTTATTTTGGGATCCTTGTTCCCATCAGGTCCCATCAGGGCACGGGGATTGGCACGTCCCCGCTGGCTGCAAGGGTGGCACCCCTCGGAGGGGGCAGCAGGGTCTCGTACCCCACCTCCAAGCTCGTCCACGGTCCTTCCTCCACAAGGAGCAGACGCTTGTCAGGGCTGCAGGGGCTCATTTAGCTCATTAACAAAGGCAGGGAGCTGTGTCAGGGCAGCCTGAGCATCTGGAGGGCCTTTCTGCCCAGGCTTGGCAGTGCCTGCCCTCTCCATCTACCTAAAAGGAGCTTGCAGCCAGGTGGGACCAATCTCTCCTTCAAAATCACTAGGACAGAAGGAAATGGCCTCGAGTCGTGCCAGAGGAGATTTAGGTTGGATTTGGGGCAAATTTCTTTACCAAAAGGGTTTTCCAGCCCTGGCATAGGTGGAGTCCCCGTCCCTGGAGGGATTGAAATGATGTGTGGTAGGGGTGTTTGGGGACATGAGTTCATGGTGAGCTTGCCAGTGCTGGGGCTCTGGTTTGATGATGGATTTGATGATCTTAGAGGCCCTTTCCAACCTCAGGGAGTCTGTGGCTGATTCTGGGAGAGGCACAAGGTTCTGGAAGGTAACTGCAGGCCAGGCTGGACACGGGGCTGGGAACAGCCTGTCCTGTCTGGCTGCAGGCAGTGCTGCTGCGGCCCTGGCACCGCTCCCCAAACTTGGTGTGTTTGAGTTTCTTATGGCTTTAGCAAGGGAATGCCAAGGGAAATGACTCCTGTGATTAGAGCAGCACCCTGGGGAGGCAGCTGAGCCCATCAACAGCCTCCTGCCCGGGTGGCAGCAGAACCTGCCCCTGGGGCACCTCTGCAGCTCTCAGCAAGTGCCTGGAGCTGCTGCTGGCTTTTCCAGGTGCCCCCCAGCACAGCTGGCTGAGTTCCTCCACACCAGGGCTACTGGAGGCTCAATCCCCCTTCCCTGGGGTCATCCCTGCTCCATCCCACAGCCGGGAAGGGGGGCTGCCCTTCCCTCCCCTCTGGCACGGGTCTGTGAGCAGATGGGTGCCTCTTCCTCTCGCTTTCCCCTTCCTCTTGCTCACTCCTTCTCCCCTTCTTTACTTTCCTTTTTCATCTCCTCCCATCTGTCCCTCTCACATCAGGCTATTTTGGGCTGAGTTTCTCGCTGTCAGTGTGGTAGGAACCGTGGTGCAGCTCCTGTCTCAGGAGGATGAGCAGTCTCTGGGAAGCCTCCCCGGGCTCTTACCTTGCTTGGCTCATCTCCACCCCCCTGCCCTGACCCTGTCTGGAAGGCATTGTGAGATCAGGGTGAAAAGGCATTAAATCCTTCCCAGAGCCAGAGGAAAAGTCATCAGATTTTAATACCTTTCCACCCCAGTCTGGAAATGCCTCTGAGCCTTGCAAGTGTTTATTAAAGCAGCCTGGAGCCAAGAGTGGTGTTGGCAGGTCATTACTTGTGTCTCTAACTTCTAAGTCAAGGCATGAATTTTTTTGTTGTTGTTGTTTGTTCGGAAATGATGGCTGCAAATTGAATAGGAAATGCATCACCAGAAGTGAATTTTTAATGCTTTGCATTTACCAAAAATTCGGGAGGCAGCGGTGAAGGGTCTGGGAGGGAGCAGGTCCCTGCGTGAGCTGGGCCGAGCTGAGCTTTGCTGCTCTCTCCCTCTGAGCACCCTCGAGCACTTGAGACAGCATTTAGCCTCAAATTCCCTGCAGGAGGCCCAGGAGCTGAGTGGAAGCCGGACCCTGCAGTGCCCTGGCAGTGCTGGAGGAGAGCTGGGGCTTGGGGCTGGCTGCTTCCCTCCCTGGAGAGAAGGGGGCTGGTTCTGCTGCCCCAGATCTTGGGGTTCTGGAGCCCAGGGCTGCTGTGCTCATCCCTGCCCAGCTCAGGGGGGACCTGCCTCTGCTGGGAGGTGCTGGAGCAGGAGCTGAGGAGGCAGGATGGGGTGGAAGGTGCTGCTCAGCCCAGGAGCTGCCTCCAGCATGGGTGGGCAGGTGATTGCTCTCTCTTTTATATAATCAAGGTTTATTATGGCTTTGTTCTAATAATAAACGTGCCTTTGTCTCCTCACCTTCTAATGAAACCTTCCCCTTTTGTGAGGGGCTGCAGCTTGAAAGGTGGGGGCAGATCAGTCTCTGAAGCAGCCAGGTTCCTTCCCCCTCTGCTCCTCTCCTTTCTCCCACCCTTCCCTGCTGTGCCCTTCTGCATCCCTGGGAGATGCTGCTGGTGCCAGCCAGGGGCTTTCAGAAAAAGGGGCCTCAGCTCTCTCTGGCTGGGGACAGCTCTGCTCTCCCAGCCCCTTGGACCCTGCAGGGCAGGGAAGGTCTTTCCCTGCCTGTGCCCTCCTCGTTTCCCATGGGAATGAGGTGAGCCAAGGTTTGTCTGCACCTGCGGAGCCAGAGCTGGCTGAAATAAAAAGGTCAATTTGAAGTAGATTATCTAAAGCACATTAAAAGCCAGAGTAACTTTTCTGACTTCATTAAGTGGCTTTAGTTCTGAGTGTTGTAAATCACTGTTAAAGTGCTTTTGGGATCTGGGAAATGGCTGTTTTCCAGATGGGATTTGGAATGATTTTTAGTTTTTCTTAGGGAAATCTCCATGTTTTCTCAGCAATTGGACTGTTGGTGAGAATTTGGGTGCCTGGTAGGAAGAAGGAGAGGTTTCAGTGGGATATCTCAAATCCCCCCTTCCCTCTGTGAACAGCACAACAAAGTTCATTCATTTTGGAGCCAAAAGCACCTTTTTGGTACAAGAAAAAAAAAAAAAAAGGTTTATTGCAGGTGCTTTAACCGTGGCACAGAGTGGCCAAAGCCATCCTTGGGGAGGTTCATGCCTGTCCATGGCTTTGGAATCCCTTTTGTTTGTGGTGCCTCCATGTGAGTGAGTTGTTTATTCCCCTCGTGAGCTTTAGGGGAAGGATCCCTGGGAATCTCAGTGGCTCATCCCAGTTCTCCAGGACACTTTCAGGGCCTGCAGGACCCCACTGACCTGGGTGGCTCTGAGCCTTTGCTGTTTGGCTTTCAGGAGGGTTGTTCTGCAGCTGCAATCAGCTCCTGTTCCTCCACTCTTCCCGGCTGCCAGCTGGCACCAGATTAGGAGAAAACCAAATCATTTGCTGATTCTTTCCCCATAAACATCTCTGGGAGGCATAAAAGGCTTCTGCTGAGACCCAAACACAGGCAGAGGGGCCCGAGCAGCCCCTGCTGCTAACGTGGGATAATCCAATTTAGCTGGAGGGAGCCTGAGCTGGCAGGCTCCTTCCCGGGGCTCTGCTCTGCAGCTGGAGAAAATCCGGGGTGTTGGGCAGGAAAAAATGCCAGGGCTGCTCCCAGGAACAGCACAGCTGGTGCAGCCACCCCAGGGCTTGTCCTTGCTGTGAGAGGTGGCACAAGAGAGCACTTTGGTGGGAATTAATGCTCCAGGAGGAAGCTGCAGCAGAAAGCTGGAAATGAGCAGGGAAGAAGGGGAAAGTGGCAGGAGGGAGCAGGGCAGGAGCTGAGCCCAGAGGAGAAAAGGCTCTGGGGAGATCTTACAGCACCTAAAGGGGCTCCAAAAGAGTTGGAGAAGGACTTTGGACAAGGGTCTGGAGTGGCAGGACAAGGAGGAATGGCTTCACACAGACAGGAAGCAGGGTTAGATTCAATACTGGGGAGAAATTCTTCCCTCTGATGGTGGGGAGGCCCTGGCACAGGGTGCCCAGAGAAGCTGTGGCTGCCCCTGGATCCCTGGGAATGTCCAAGGTGGGCTGGACAGGGCTTGGAGCAGCCTGGGATGGTACAAGAAGCAATGAGCTCCTCCCCAGCCTCTGCACAGACCAGAGCCCAAGAAGAGCAGCAAAATAAATCCTGTCCCAGGGAGGCTGCTCATGGTAGCTGAGGGATGGATCCATTTCCTCTGGGCTCACATTTCTGTTGAAATGTGAATTTATTGCTTTTATTTAGCTTGAACTGTGCTGGAGTGCTGCAGACTCATAAAGCAAAAGCAAAATGCAAGGAAAATCTTTATGATCTGCAGGGGCCCCCTTGGCTTTGGTGATATTTCTCAGTGTCCCTGGCTCAGAGCAAATAAGGAAAGGAGAGGGGGCACTGCTGGAACTGGGAAGGGCCCAGGCAGGCTCAGTCAATGATGGGGACCCAGGGCCATCCCAGGGATTTCTTGAGGAAAGCATCACTTTTGCAAGGGGAATTTTGCCTTTTACTGTGTTTGTCTGTCTGTCTGTGGGATGTACAGTACACGAGCACAGCCCCTTTGCCTCCCCTGACTCTGTTTTTCTCTGTATTCTTCCTCCCCTTGCCCTGAACCCCTCATCACCCTCATCATTCCTCTCTGTTATTTGATTTTATTTGATTTGGTTTATTTTTTTTTTTTATCCTATTTTAGTTTCCTTTCTCTGCTCATCACTCATGTCTGTAAAAGCAGCCCAGGAGAGACACAACACTGAATTCCTGAAAGCACCAATCCTTCACAGTCTGATTTCTGTGCACAAACTGTGGCACCCATCAGAGGCAGAGCAGCGACGCAGTTTGCGAGACTCATTTAAAAAAATAAAAATAAATGTAAAAACAAAAATAAGGCCTCAAACAGGCACAAAACCTCTTTTTTATCCACGGAGCCAAGTCCTTAAAGGGGCTGGAACTGGCAAAGGCACCAAAGCATCCCTGGGAGCTGAGCAGGGACACGTCCCAGGCGTGGCCTGACCTCGGCTGAGCGCTTGGGTGGCCTCTTGTCCCCCTGGCTCTGAGATCCCCGGAGGGACAGCCCCAGTTTGGAGCTGGGGGCTGTGCATTCCCTCACCCTCTGTGCTGCTCTCACTCTTAGGCCTCACCCCGAGGATTTCAGCGTGGATTCCTCCTTCTCACAGTAAGTTCTCCCCGTGCGTTTCCCGGTGCCGTGGGGAGGGACGAGGGACAGTGGCTCGCCCTGGGGAAAAGCCAGCCCTGCTCTCCACAAAAAGGGGCAAAAAAAAAACCCCAAAAAAACCAAACCCTGGGAGTTTGGGGGTGTTTGGGGGGCACAGGGGTGAGCTGAGGTTTTTGGTTTGGTGAGTTGAGGTTTTGGTTTGAGGTCTCTGCCAGGAAGAGCTGGCTGGAAGTTATTGTGGCTGTCGAGCCCAACGACACAGAATAGACTCCAATCTGTTCATCAGGGCAAAGAGGGATTTTATTAAGGAATCACACTCCAATTTATAACACAGATCCTGGAAAACCAAAATCCGTTGGGTAAAAGATATAAACAATTATCTCAACCAACTAGAGTGACTCTCAGGTACAGCCTGGCAGGTGCAAGGTGCTGTCTTATTGTTGAACATTCTTTGTGCAGGTTGATGTTAAGCTGGTCTTGAGAACAGAGAGTTGTTTTGGATTCACTGTGTGAGAACTTCTCTCAAGCACTGCTGCATGGCTTGCACAGATTTTCTCTGTTCCAAGGCTGTTTCTGCCATGACAAGTTACTGTGGATTAAAGTGGATGGTCCATCCATGGGCATGTTCCAGGCTGGGCTGGGTGGGCTTGGAACAGCCTGGTCCAGTGGAATTGTCCCTGCCCGTGGCTGGAACCAAATGACCTTTGAAGGGCCCTTCCAACCCAAACCAATCTGTGATTCCCTGGTTTTCCTGCTTTTAAGGGAGCTGATAAGCACAAGGTTTGTCCTTTACTGCTCTCAGCACCAAGGAGTTGTGTATGGGAGCAGCAAATCCTGCACTGATTCCCACCATGGGGAGGACTCTCTGCTCCCAGGGACAGACAAATTTCTTGGGCAAGAAGTGATAGCAACAAACTGGTGATTATCCATTAACGATGCACAGCCCTAATTAAACAATGCAGATTCATCAGCACAAGCAATTACAGGAGCAGACTCATGAGTGTCAGTCTCCAATGTTGCAAAACAAATAGGCCAAAGGAAACACAGCATGACATCCCATTGCTGCTTCCCATTTTGGGGTTTTAACCTTCAGTGGAAGCACAATTATTCTATTGAAGAGCAAGTGGTGCCACTGCCCAGCCAAGAGCAGCATCCAAACCTGGGATGGGAGATGCTGCCCCATCCTGGAAGTCTCCAGGGCCAGGCTGGGCAGGGCTTGGAGCAACCTGGGATAGTGGAAGGTGTCCCTGCCCATGGCAGGGGCTGGAACAGGACGAACTTTAAAGCCCAAAGCATTCTGTTCTCTACAACCTGAACCCCTGAGCCTGTCCCTGTTTCCTCCAGTGCTTGGTTTGGTGCCTGGGAATGAGCTCTGCAACTGCTGAACTCAGTTGGAGAGGGATTACAGCTGCCTTCAGGGAATGAGGAATCGATAAAAATCCCATTTCCACTGCAATGCCCTCCCTAATAAAACATAGTACATATATACATAAAGAAAAGAACCAGAAGTCAAGCAGGGGGTTTCTTTTACATCCCTTCAGACCCATGAAGCCCTTCCTGCAGTCTGTCAGCCCTCATCCCATGGCACATGAGGGTTTGTGGGATGAGTTCAGGTGCAAGATAAATGGCCCTGGAAGCTGAACCCCCTCTTGGGCAGGGTTTTCCCCACAGTGGCTGCTCAGAATTTGCTTTTCATCCCCCAAAAATAAAACGGCAGCATTACTGCTGGAGCCAGGATGACATTACCTGCACCCAGCTGGGTTTAATTTGCTGCAGAGTGGTTGGTGATATCAATTCTTTCTTTGGGCAAAAAAATCACACTCCATAAAAAACCAGGAGATGTTTTTCCTTATTGATTCCCATGGCAAATGCATGAAACCTTGAAGAAATGAGTCTTTGAGCCTGGGTGAGGGGGGCAAGGTGGGCCACAAAATCCTGGCTCCCTGGGCTGTGCTTATGGATGTGGGACTGGATTCTGCTGATTGTGGTCTGTGATGAGCCTCAGCTTGTGCTGTGTCAGGAAAACTCATTCCTGGTGCTGCGGGAGCCAGGAGGAGCAGCTGCCTTTCCACAGGGTGGTGACAGTGCCAGGGTGGCTGTGATGATACCAGGGTGGCTGTGACAGTGCCAGGGTGTCTGTAACAGTGCCAGGGTGGCTGCAGTGGTGCCACAGTAGCTGTGACAGTGCCAGGGTGGCTGTGATGTTGCCCCAATGACAGTGGTGATACCACAGTGATTTTGACAGTGCCATTTTGGCTGTGATGGTGGCACAGTGGTGACTGTGATGGTGGCTGCAGTGGAGGCTGTGATGGTGGCACAGTTGCTGTGATGGTGGCACAGTGAAGGCTACGGTGGTGGCACAGTGGTGGCACAGTGGTGGCTGTGATGGTGGCACAGTGGTGGCACAGTGGTGGCTGCAGTGGAGGCTGTGATGGTGGCACAGTTGCTGTGATGGTGGCACAGTGGTGGCTGTGATGGTGGCACAGTGGTGGCACAGCGGTGGCACAGTGGAGGCTGTGATGGTGGCACGGTGGTGGCTGTGATGGTGGCACAGTGGTGGCTGTGATGGTGGCACAGTGGAGGCTGTGATGGTGGCACAGTGGTGGCTGCAGTGGTGGCACGGTGGTGGCTGTGCCATGGTGGCTCTGGCAGTGTCTGTGGCACCTGCTGGGCTGGTGCTGCCACGGTCCATGGGGATCATCTGGGGTTCTGGGATGAGAGGGAGAGCAGCTCCACTGCTGCACCCACTGAAGGGTGTGGGATGAGAAAACTCACGAAAAATGGGCAGATTTGCCTTATTTGCAACACTTGGCCCTTTGGACCGTGCAGGCCCTGCCACTGGTGTCCCCAGTGTACCTCCCTCGGGACCTGAGACCCCCCCTCACCCCTCCCCGGGTCAGCAGCCTTGGCCAGGGGGTCTCTGCCCCCAAAAGTGGGGGGACCCGTCCCGCGGGACCCGTCCCGCTGTGGTCGCTTTGTGCTTTTCTTGTTTCCAAACGTGGCCGGGCTTTCCCGGAGGAGCCGGGACACTCCTGGGGGGAGCTCCGGGCTGCGGTGGGGAGGGGAGGGTGCCCAGGAGCCCCGGGCGTGTGGCAGGGCACCAGTCCTGCCAGGAGGGGCGAACCCCTGCACCCCCCGGCCCATGAGGGACCCGGCGTGGCAGGAGGAGCCCCCGGAGCCCATCCCCGGCCCGGCTTTGAAGCCGTTCGGGCTCTGCCGAAACCACAGCCCTCCTCCTTTGAGTAATTGTTCAATTAGTGCTTATTGAGCGCGGGGGCAGCTCAGCTCGTTCCCTGTCTGTGCCTTTGGCAGGCGCCCAGGCTGGCTGCTCACACAGCTGTACCGCTGTTCCCATCCCCATTCCCAAACCCTGCTCTGGGCCAGCCGGGAGCTGGGCTGGAGCTGTTCCGTCCTCTGCTCACCTCGGCCCGATGGAGGACGGCGAACGGAGGTGGGCAGGACGCAGAGCTCACCCCGTGCCATCCTCCTCGCTGCGGCTTCTGTGTCCAAACACCCTTTAACCACCAAAAAAGCGGCGGGGAAAAGGGGAAAAAAATCCATCCCAAAGGGAGTCAGGAGGGCTGGAGCTGCCTGGGTAGCTCGTGGAGCTGCCCCCAGCAGGCAGCCGGGCAGGTTTGGTTTGTTTGGGAAGGATTTTGGCTCTGCTCGGGTTCTGGCAGAGGCTGAGCGGGGCCGGAGGCAGCCTGGCCACGGCACTCGGAGCATCCTTTGTCCTGCGCAGCCTCCTGAGCTGCTGGAGAGGAAACGCTGCGGACCTGCCCCGCCAGCCCTGCTCCTCACCTTCCCCTGAGCTGTGTCTGCTACCCCCAGCCCACCCCCGGGGAGCCCACCCGGGCCAGCAGCACTTTTCTGTAGTTCCAGTGTGGCTGTAGCCACGTTTCGTATTTGTTTGGCCCCCGTGGCTCTGGGCTGAGCTGGAGGGGAAGGGGGAAGCTCCGGCTTGAGCTGCCTTGGCAGAGATGGATGCTGGCACCCACCAGATTGCAGGGATCTCTGGGGTTTTGCTGGTTGGTTTGGTTGGTTGGTTGGTTTTTAAAAAAAAAAAACCCAGAAAAATTTCTGAAGAGTTTTGTTTGCATCCTGCTATGTGATGGGAGAAATCCCTTGAGAAGTTTCCTGGGACAAGAAATTGGGTGGCCATGGGAGCAACCTGGTCGAGTGGAAGTGGAATTTGGGGATCTCCCCATCTCCCCTGCACTGCCCCTATGGGGGGGGGCTGCACCTAGGTTGCTATTTTTTGTGTTTTCCTCCTTTTTCAGAGAACTGTCCCAGCTCTCTGGGGGAACTGAAAGTGTGGGGCAGGGGCTGTGCTCCTCAGTGCCTATTTTAATGCCAGTGGGCTGGGATGTGCTCGTCCTGCCCTTTCATCCTGCACTTTTCCTTGCAAACTATTGTGTCTTTTTTTTGGGAACTCATCATCCTACAACAAATTGCCTCTAATCTTAGATTAATAAAGTACAATAAATAACTGAGGGAAGAAAAAGAAGCCGCTCAGGCATTATGAAGTGCATAATAGCAGTAATTACACTTCCAAGCACAGGGTTTGTAGCTAAACTTGTACCAGGATCGTTGCTTGCACGGCCCAGGGGGGGTTCAGCAAGGGAGGCGAGGGAGGGGGAGCTGTGTGGTGCCTGTGGAGCTGGGGACCCTTGGAGTGGCCTGGGATGGGCTGGAACCTGGATTCTGGGGCAGTGGGGAGGATGCTGGGATGGTGGGAAGGATTCTCCAGGTGTGAAGGGTGCCCAGCCACAGCAGCAGGGACACCCCGTCCTGGCTGAGCTGCTGTGAAAGCAGAGCTCTCACTCTGTGTTTTGGGCTGGTAATAATGCAATCAGGGTTTTGCTTGATTTTTTAATTTCCAGTTAACTTCCTGACAATGAAATTGAAGGGTACGTTTGGCATGATATCAGCTCCTTCCCTCGGCTGGAAACGGAGCAGGAGCTTTGATACTTTGGGATGGTGATGCTGCCTGGGAAGAGCCATCCCTCATTCCGCTGTGGGGTGTTGGCTTCACCTGCAGAGTGGGAGCCCCACAGAGCTCTGGGGCTCAACCTTGGCAGGTTGTCTGCACGGGAACCTGTTCCTTCCACATAATGCTTTTATTCCTTCATCTCTTTGCAGTGCTAAACACCCCGTTCCCCCCTGCCAAGACACGTTCTGTTGTTTTTCCCCTGTTCCTTCTTCCTGCAGCCACCAGCACGGATGAACACGTGGGCTACTTCATCATAAAAAGTTAGATCTAATAATTTAGTCCTTTTATCCATCAGCAATTACAGTCATTGTCTCGAGGTGGGCCACAGCTCCACAGATCAGTGAACCATCTGTGTGGTGACAGAGATTTATTTTTCTGTTTGTTGCTCTGATAAGAGACAAATGTCTGGCAGAGGAATCGTGATCCCTGAAGGCTCTGGCTCCTCAAGGCACTTAATCCTCGGGACTCTGATGAATGGGGTGCTCAGGGCTGCAGTCGGAGCTGGAAGCCAGCTCCCAGCACTTCCTGGGCATTTTTAATAAGGAGAAGGAGCAATTATCTTGTGTGCAGCGTTGTGAGCAGTTGTGGCAGCTGATTTATGCCCTGGCACAGAAAAATGATTTGCCGAGTCTGGCTCTGGAAACGATGAATTCGAACACGTGTAAAGGCCGGGTTTGAGGCTCTGCATTAACGCTGCTTTGCTGCTCAGGCATCGTTCTGCTGAGGCAGGGCTCCGAAATCCTCCTGCTCTCCCCCTGCACTGAGCTCCGGGGCGGCCCCCCCTCCCCGCTCCCTTCTCGTGGTGACCACGAACCAGGTGTGGTGCAAAGCCCCTCTGGCCGGCTGGGGGACCCCCGAGCAACGAGGGGCTGGTAAAAACCCTTTCCCAATTTGCTGCTCGATCAGCTGGGCATGAATGCTCGGTAAATATTTATCCCTCGGTGTCAGAGCGAGGAGCAGCTGCTTCCCAATAAATCAGGAGCCGGTGGCAGCGGCAGGAGGAGCAGGATGGAGCGGGATGGCAGCTCCTGCCACCGGGAATTTGCTGAGCCCGGTCTGTGCCTGGGCTGCGGAACGCGCCTGCTCCACGAGGCCTCGGTGACCTCTTGCAAGCAATTAGAAAAGGAATAATCACAGGAGCACCTCCTTAGGACTTGCTGAATAGAGGGGGAGAGGTTGCTAATTCACGGCTCGTAATTCCTTCATGGACAGTAAGGAGCGGGCTTTGTCTTGCTCAGTCTGGAGCCCAGGCAGGAGGAGCCGCCCGCCTTTCACCGGCGCTCAGCAGGAGCAGCGCTTTAGGGTGGGGAGTGATGAGTTTGCAGAGAGCTGCGGGCGCTGATGAAACCCCACGAGAGGCGGTGGAGGGTGAGCTGAGCTGGGGACCGGCTGTGCCCGCTGACCTTTCATCCTCCTGGGCAGATCCCAGAGCCCGCTGGCAGCCCTGAGGAGCAGCCTCCAGCCTCGGGGGGCTTTTCTCCCACCCCCGTGGCCCTGAGCATCCCGCCGGGGTGTGGGGCTGCCCGGGGGCTGCGGCTGCGCTCGCTGGGGAGGCAGCAGAAGCCAAGGAAGGCGTGGATGGGACATTTCCAGGTTCACCCGCAGCTCCTCCCTGCCGTGTCCTGCGAAGTGCCCTGGCACCCACTCTCTGCCCTGGCACCTCGTCCCCGTGCCACGAGTGGCCCTGGGTGCCACGGGATGTTCGGAGCTGGTTGTCAGCTCCTGGGTTTTTCTGGAGTGACCAAGTGTGGTATCTTAGCAACGACGGGGAATTTTCTCCGTTTAGAGTAGAATTGTTTTTTAATGGCTTCGATGCTGAGCGTTTCTCCTCCCCGGGCAGAGCCAGGGCACGGTGGGGACACTGGGGGCACTGCCCTCGGCAGCTCCTGCGCTCCTGCAGCTGCGGGGATTGAGGCAGATAAAACTGGGGGAGGCTGCTGCAAGGCCACTGCTTCTCTGGGAGGTTTTGGACCTTGTAAATTGTGTGTGAAAGGAGAACTTTGTGAGTCCGCCGTCAGCTGGTGAGTGTGAGGGCCAGCCCGGGCCTGCGCCCCCAGCAGAGCTGGCCCCGGGGGTCACATCGGCTGCTTTGGTGGTC
>VZTR01032473.1:0-10201 GCA_013400775.1 Chaetops frenatus | reverse complement strand
GGGGCACCTTAAAAAAATTTAAGTAAGTAATCCATCTCTTTTCTTATCAGCTATCTGTCTTCTAAATATTAGTCTCAACAAGCCCTCAGATGTTCACAAAAGACAAAAATAAATAGAGCAGGGAGAAACCTCTCTAAAGCTTCAATATTTAAAAGGACAAATAGGATGAGCAAGGTAATTACAGGAAGACATAAATCTCAAAATAACAAGATGGCTAGTGAGAGTTTGATACAGACTTAAATGACTGTAATATAAATAATGTCAATAAGCACAGGTTTGAGGTAAAGCAGATTTTGCAATTGTCAAATTAAGTAGATTTTTTTTCCCTGATGGGAATACAAGCTTAGTTGATAAGGTAACAGTGCTAGTCCAATACACCTCTACAAAGTATTTTGACTTGCTACTGCATGACATATCAATTTAGTGCTCTGAGTGACATACAGTTATCAGGTTTTATTATAAAGACTAAACTAGCTAGTTCACGAATCTTAAATATGCAACTGCATATTAAAAATAAAAGGTAATTTTTTAAGTTTCAAAAGAGGGTGTTATTTGGCACACAAAAATTTTCTTTACTGGAAGTATGACAAGTATAGTGACTGTGATAATAAGTTAGGACAGGTGACAGATCTGAATCTCTCTCTACCCATATGGTACAAAGCTCTCCTTCAACAGAACCAGAAATAAAGACACAATCCATGCACAAGATGGTTGAATTACTGGAAAGAACCATCTGTGGAGAAAAAGGCTCAATTGCAGTCACCTAAACATTATTCCAGATAGTTTATATTTTCCTGATATGTATATATATATCTTGAGAAAGGAGATTTGCAGGACATAAGATTCATACATTTTATTCTGTTGCACTACAATTACATTGCCAGTTCTAACATTCACAGTTCTAGAGGTTTGGTTGGGGTTTTTTACAGATGGAGAAAATTCAGAATAATCAAAAAACATAACAGATATGAAAGCAAGCTCTGCAGTGCTGTGATTAAGCAACTAAAGAAAAGAGAAGTTAATCAAAGATCTTTATAAACTGGAAATGAGCCTGGAATAATCTTGACTTTTTTCTCTACAGATTTATGCTTATACTGTTCCTAGAAAGTTCATTCCTCCAAGACAAAGACCACAGGTTCCCAGGCATATTACATATTGTAAGCATTATTTTTTCTTAAAGATGTTATTAAAATATTTTCCTAGTCATTCAAATTGTCATAAGGGTGTTTAAGTCAAAACACCACTTATCTTGGCTAATGAACACACTATTCCTTTCTTCATGGAATCAGCACATGTAGGAAGTGTAGGAAGACAATATCAATCTTTGTTCTTCAAAGTCAAATTTCCTCATAAATAGTGAATTTTTAGAAAATAACTGCCCCTGCTATTTCACTGAGCTCCATTCAATGCATGTGTAAGCTGTACTATGTTCAATATCCCAAAGCAACGTTTTCTGGAAGAGAGATAAAGATTATTTCATGAGTGCTATAATCCAAATTCCCTTTCATAAGGACCCTAGTATAATATTGGGGTTTTGCATTTTACTGCACCATTCAGTACCTCATACTTCTTAATTTAAGCAAACTTACATACATACTCTACATATCTGAGTAGTTGTTCTGCATACTGTATTGGTATTATCTCTGCCTTGCCACTCCCCTTTCTTGGAGAGTTACACGACTTACCTTCACCTTTTCAGTTTGTCAACACCAGTTTGAGTCCAAATGTGCAGGCACTGTCTTCCCATAGTGTTATCTTTAAATTTAATAAGCACACATCCCCCGTGCCAAAACCAGATCCTGTCTACTTTGGCTTTTACATGAAAGTAGAATAGAGCACTGTAGTAGTTTGGTTTCTGAAGTGTAGCTGTCCATTAGTCCCACAATAAAAGTATATCTACTTGTGGTGTTCTAGTTTGTTAATTCAAGTATTTGAAGTAACTGTGTAACTTGTTAAATTGTTTTGCTGATCAAGGCACACGAAATAATAGTTACGGTAAAAAATCCTTAAAACAAGGATAAAAAATATACAGGCTATTAGTTGCTTAAATATATCTACCTTCACCTTAGTAAAAAAAAAATGTGAATGCTTTGGTAAAAAGCACTTTGATTGAAACTATCAAAATATAAAGAAATCCTAAAGATATTGCTGCATAAAGTCAAACTTCACTCACACTAGATTAGGAAACTATATGAAAATCAAAGACATCTAAAAAATTATTTTTTAAAATAGTGTCTAAGAACTGTGAAACTAACATGTTACCAAAGCTTAGTAATTGTTTGATAGGCATTTTAAGTCAAAAAACCTACATGGCTATCTTAATACCTATTTATTCAGACAATCAAGTTTTGGCACCACTTAAAAGTGTTAGTCAAACAATAAATAAATACTAAAGAAATGAATAATTATGATACATTTGCATTAATTTGAAATCCATAAAAATTATTTATGAAATATTTTTTAGAAGTATTTTATAGAAACTGTGTAGGACACTGAATGTCTAGAATTAAAGCCTACTTGCATTCATGGGACATGGAATTAAAAAAGGTTTTAGAAGATCAAGCAAGAAATTCCCTAAGCCATGCTTTACAGTAATTCAAAGGATTATGTACAGCTGTTATTTCTCACAGTAACCATTTCATACCATTCTGAAAAAAACTTGGAATTTTATTTAAAACACTTTGTTTTAATTGTGTTCAGGATGAAAGAATGCATGCCCACAATCCCATTGAATGAAGTTTTTCTACAAGTTACTCTTATCCAGCTAAGTTTCCTCAGTGACTGAGAAATAGGATAGCAAGTATGCCATATGAAAACAAAGATTTAAATGCCTACACACGTGGGAACACAGATGACCTGTTCCAAAGGGCAATAAAAACACCAAAGAATTTTATTATATTTTACAAAAATACATATATACACACACACATACATATTTGTGTGTATATCTAAATATATATATATGTGTGTGTATATATTTATATGTGTATATAAATATGGGATATTTTTGTGTCTTAATTTATTTAGGGCATGTAATTCCCTGGAAAGGGGAAACTGGGGGAAGAAGTAGTAAAAAATAGTAATTTCTTGCACTAAATCCCATTTCACATTCTGCAGTTCTTTCTCAGACTCTTCTAATTCCACTTGAAGGGCAAAGACATGTCCCATATGCATCTTCTCTATGTCCATGAAGTAACCTCTATACTGAATAACTGCCAGAAGAACCTCGAGGTTTTCTTTCTTAAAATCTTTCTTAAATTGTTTTTGAATAAAAACACAAAAATATATCAGGTCTGGCTTCATTTTTCCAGAAGGATGTGCTCTCAGAACCCTAAATGTGATCTCTACCAGTCTATGTTAACAGTCCTACACTAAAGAGTGTTAAGTGATTGCTGCAGACTGAGTCAAGTAGTTCAGCAGTCCAGCAAGAGAAGTTTGCTATGAAAGTCTATGGCATCAGTGAAACAACTTTCAATTTACAATCTCCCTGTCTATCTTCCTTCTGAAATATTGCCACTTGCCAAAATGAAACTGCTAAAAAAAGGTTTTTATCCTGGTGTTTTGGAAGGAAAGTAAGACCTTTCAAATCATAAACATTCTATCACACTACCTCAATAAATTCCTTTAATTGCAAAATAACCACCCACTCTCTGTTTAATGAAAAGGAAGTATTTTTTTCAGCTAGTACCTTCTAAAGAATTCCTTACATAAATTCAAACATGTTCTTTAAAAGAAAAAAATAGAATAAGTTGCAGTGCAATTTCTTCTCTAAGCAGAAAAGACTGTTAAGTAGGAAACAGATAATTCGCAAACCCAAGTCTTCAAATCTTGTAAGCCAGATGGAGATTCATTTACAAGGAGAACCTGGGGAAGCACTACATATTTTCACAATATGTTCTTTACTCTGCATACAGAACAAAGGAAATCATTATCAAAGACAAAAAATAAGACAAGAATTGTCATGACCCCTGCTAAAAGTTTTCCAGTCTTCCCCCTAGCCTCATGCTCTGGTATCATAGAACAGAATAATGGAATACCCTGAATTGGAAAGGACCTTTAAAGATAATCAAAGTCCGACTCTTGTCCCTGCACAGGACAACTTCTGAGCCTGAGAGTGCTATCCAAATGTTTCNATGATCCACTGGAATAATGTTAGGATCCCACTATTTGACAGGGCTTTGAAACAAATTCACTGCATTCTTCAAGTGCTGATAGTGACCCTCAGTTCCTCCTCATACAGCTTCCCCTCTAAACCATTCACCATTTCCATAGCCCTCCTTTGGATGACCCCTAACAGCTTTATATCCTTCANATATCCAACCTAAACCTTCTCTGAAGGAACTCCAGTTCATTCCCTTAGATCCTGTCCCTGGGTACCAGATAGAAGAGATCAGGATCTCCACTTCCTTTTGTGAATAGGTTGTAATGTAAGTCTCCTCCAAGCTGAACAAATCAAGTAACCCTTATGATCCACTGGAATAATGTTAGGATCCCACTATTTGACAGGGCTTTGAAACAAATTCACTGCATTCTTCAAGTGCTGATAGTGACCCTCAGTTCCTCCTCATACAGCTTCCCCTCTAAACCATTCACCATTTCCATAGCCCTCCTTTGGATGACCCCTAACAGCTTTATATCCTTCATACTGAGGTGCCCAAAACTGCATATGGCATTGGAGGAGAGGTCACACCAGTGCAGAGCAAGGCAAGGCATTCACCACCCTTGAGCGGTGGCCGATGTTGTGCTTGCTACTACCCAAGCTATCTCTCCTGTCTGCCAGGGCACTGCTGACTCATACTCAACTTGCCATCCACCAGGACCTCTAGGTATCTTTCTGCAGTGCTGCTCTCCAGCAAGTATGGATTAACTATCAGATTGAGATATTCACAGTCCTAACACAGAAGTGGTTTCCTGAGAGCATCCTTTAAGCAACAGTTTTCTGTGAGGCACACCGTTATTTCAGAATTTCTTTAAGTAGTTCTTTCTGCTCACTACTGATATCTGGAGAACAATGAGCACCACAAACCATTATATCTTGCTGTCATGAGGAAAGTAGGAAGGAGTGAGGCAACGTGGCATAATTAAATAGAAAATTCAAATTACTATATTTTGTAGTAACCCCATCTCTATGACTAAGAAGTGTTATAGAAGCAGAAAGGAGGATTGATATCACTTAGCTGTGATGGTGAACAATGTCAAATTTAAGAAATATGCTCCATCATCCTGCCTGCTAAGACATGTACTTCACAGGTAAAACTGAACCTGACCAAGAATTCTTTAAGAAAATCTTTTTATAACATTATTTCCTAAAAGACTGAGCATCAGTTTTCCTGTCATGGCATATGTAACTCATAAAATCTAGGTTTCAACTAGTTTTGACACTGATTTATCATTATAAGCACTTACACTGTCTAACAAAACAACCATACCTAACCACTTGTGTACTAGTTTCAACAAAAGCCAGACCACAGCAGCCTTATAGTACTGAGAGAAACAGAAACCCTACAGTATGGATAATAACAATTGTGGAGAAGTTACAAACACATTCAGTCTCTGAAACCTTCACTGGGAACTTGAAGGCCAGTGTTTCTCAGAGTTCGAAAATGAGGAGCTAATCTACTCTGGATCTACTCTGACCTGTAAGCTCCCTTTGCAGTGTCTCAACATTTCCCATTCATTCTCTCAAAATAATTATTTTGGGCAACAGTAGTGAAAGTTTTAGGTATGAAAAAGTCTAAGTAGTTGAATCCCAGATGTCAGCTGCAGTTCTCTCTCACTCCAGCCCACCCCCAACAGGATAGCAGGAAGTAAATTGGAAGGCGTCCCAGGTAACCCAAAATGTTACTCTATTCAGTATTTATCTGTGCCCTAAACTGTTACTATCTCTCTAAGATTCCGCAGGTGGAAGCAGAGTTGTGGGACTGGAGTGGGGTGCTGGTTCATTTTAAAGTTGAGGTTGTTCAAGCACTGTTCCCTTGCTTCTTGGCTTCTGCTCTTTTGCTCTTTCTCTTCTGTTCTTAAAGGAAAAGAGCTGAGGCAGTGCAGAAGGAAGCTTCCCTTGGGTTTTTTTGTTTTGTTTTGCTTTGTTTAGTTTTGTTTTGTTTGGTTTGTTTTTTTGTGTGTTTTGTTGTTGTTGTTGTTGTTGGTTGTTTTTTGTTTTGTTTTTTTGGTGGTGGTGGTGGTGTGGGGTTTTTTTGTTTGTTTGTGGTTTTTTTGTTTGTTTGTTTTTTGTTTTTTTTTCCTGTATTTTGTTTTGTTTTGTTTTGTGGTTGTTTGTTTGTTTGTTTGTTTGTTTGTTTGTTTGTTTGTTTGTTTGTTTTTGTGGATTTTTTGGGGGGTTTTTTTGTTTTTTTTTTCTTTTTCCCAGGGTGTGTTGCTTTGGGCAGGCTTTCCAGGAGGCTGCATTTTGCAGTTCTTGACTTGCTCCAAAGCAAATTCCAGAGGTGCCTGTCTACAGGTGTGGCATTGTGCCAGGACAAACAGAACAGTCCCACTCCTTGCCATCACCCCAGCCCCATGCTGGCCATTTCTGATGAAGAAAAGACAGTCTCTGTGAATACCAGCCACTGACTGAGCTCTAGCCACTGGAATGTGTCAAACACTTTTGTTGATACAGGTGCTGCTGACAGAGAGATTCAGAGGGGCTTTTGACTGGTTTTGGAGTCTAGGTTTCCTTTTTGTTTTGTCCATGTTCCCTGCTGATGGTTATTTGGGGGAAAACGGAGTTTTGTAATTGTGGAGGTTTGGTTTCTGTGGGGTTTTTTCTCTCTTTGTTCTGTCTCTCCACGCATAGTTGGAAGAGGGGTGATGGCAGTCGGCATCTTGGTCTTTGCGTCTCCACACACAGCCGTCTGCAGAAGGTGCCATCCTCGGGGAGGGGTTTCTCCTCCATTATTAGTTTCTCTTGGTCCCCAGGCAGCCCTCAAGATTTCAGCAACTCTGTACCCAGTAATCTTTACTGTGGTTCTTCTTGCCTGTTGCAATTTCTTTTTCTTTTTCTTTTCTTCTTTTTATTTNCTTTTACTACACCAAAACAGAAGGGTGAAAGTAAGAAAAATTACGGTAGAGGTAAGAACAATTCAGTAGTAGAAATATAATAATTATAGTAATAATAATAACAATCATTATATTTATATAATGAAATGAAAAGGAAACCTTAAAAATTAGAGAAATAAAGGCCAAGAAAGACATATTATGCAAATGAAAACAATTGATCATCACCAGCCAGCTGATGAGNAGAGGAGGTAAATAATTTTTTGATATCTGTACCCTTAACTTTTACTACACCAAAACAGAAGGGTGAAAGTAAGAAAAATTACGGTAGAGGTAAGAACAATTCAGTAGTAGAAATATAATAATTATANACAATTGATCATCACCAGCCAGCTGATGAGCAGCCTGTTCCTGAGCAGTGGCCCCCAGACAACAAACCCGCAGTCCCACACCACCTTTTATGACCTGTTCCAGTCAGGATCAGTACAGGACAGAAGGCAAGTAAGTATGTAAAAAGCAAAGTTTTTCTGTACTGAAACAGTTTTTGGGATGCTATTCCTTATACACAGGGAAATATTTGCTTAAGCTAGCTTCTGTTAAACTTCTACCACACTAGAGTTGTCCAAAGCTTGAAAAATTCTACTTAGATCTTTTTAACAGGTTCAGAATCAGACTATTAGACTTTCAACGCCTGAGAGACAGCGCAAGTTACTCCTTTCTTTTAAAATCAGGAAGACAAAAACAAAGTATCTCTTTAATTCTCATTCTTAAGGAAAGGTCAATGGAGCATTTTGATTGGGTTCTGTATATTTGGTATTCTTTGAAAATGTGATTTAAAAGGAATATCTAGAATTAATTTCCTTGTTCTTACTAACTTGCAAGAACACAAATAATATGCTTCATAGAGGAAACTGTGGGAAAACTACTAAATATAATTAAAATGCTATTTACATAATATTTTTTTCAACATGTTACCCTGCCTTTATTTTTGGAAAGTATTACTTCAAGCATTGAATTGTTAAAGATCAGCAGACAGCATGCAGTATTGTCTTCAGTTTTACTTAAGTGAAAGTTGAATAAATCAGTCAAGATAGAAAACTTTTTAATAAAGAGTTTCCACTGCTTTATAGTTCTAATAGCAAAAGAAGCATTAGATACAATTAAGTACTTGTCTGAAAGCATTTCATCAATATACAATGTATCTGGAAATTTGAGGGCTAGTTCACAGTTCAGATAATGAATTTGACAGAGGTAAAAGTGCTGAATTACACATTATATTACTGTGTGACTTCCCCCTGACTTAAAGAACAAATGTGGCATTGACATATCTAATAGTAGGGTTTTTTTAATGTATGCATCTCCCAATTCCTTTGCTGATGTCTATTTATCTAATAGTGATTGAAAAGCAATCTGTAGGGCATTTATTTAAGCCTGCTTCTTCCCTTACTGTCATTTTAGGCTTCACTTTCCCCTGTCTCTTTAGTAAGTCACAGAATTCTGATTTATCCACGCCCCTCTTAAGAAGATAAGATAATTTAGAACAAAAATAAAAGGCAGCAGCATGAGATAAAAACATGGAACTCCTCATGCAAAAGTATGATCTAGTTAATTTAAAATAATAGCCTGGAAAAACTTATGAAAGGAGGTCAGATGGAGGGAGTTTCCCACACAATCAAAATAGTGAAGAAGCACCTTCATTATCTTGGTAAGATTATAGCCCCTGTAAGAATTCTAAGTCAGATCAGAGGTTCAAATAGCCTGGCATCCCACAGAACAGCTAGTTGTCTTCAGATTATGAGGTAAGTATAATATTTCCCAGGACTCTTATCTTGAACTGATTACAAGCTTAGGTCAGAAGTGCAAGTCTAGCAGCTCTTTAACTTTACTACTGTCAGTCTGTCCAGCTACGTTATTCTGGCCAAGCTCTTTGTATTGCCCTTTTGTGACAAAGAATCCCAAAGTTTTCTGATGTTTTCTGCAAAGGGTGGCCTTCTTTTACAGAAGGTCCAAGGTAAACTGCGTATGGATCTTCAGGCACTTGATGTAGGTGGTAGTACCCTTGCAGACTGGTTCAAAGAGCAGCTCGACAGATTTAAGGAAGAAAAAAATTCTAGGTACAAAAGATATTCTCCACATCCACTCTCAGACAGTGTCAAGCATGGGAAAATGACCTAGATACAGATAACCATTGCTATATATATTAATTACAGTTTCACATTCATATATCTAGGTCTAATTACAACATGATAATTAACTGAGAGATAGATTATGTTGTTTACCACAGAAGAAAAATTATGATGCCTATGTATGTCTCAGACAAGAGGTATCACACATAATCCCTCACAATATTCACCCAAAGTCTAGGAGACTCTTGGCTGAACATATATTGATAGATACAGATATAGAAAGATGTAGATATAATATAGATATAGATTAGATATAGGTATAAGTATAGATAGATATAGATACAGTCTTAAAATATACATGTCAAAATGGTTCAGTTGGGGTGAAAATTTCCATGGAATATATTCTGTTTCTAAGGTTTGTGATTTCAGCTTCATGCTAGGATTAGCTCTAGAAAAATCTCTGCAGATGAAATGATAGCTGTCAATCATGTCATTAAAAATGTCTAGCGCACAAAATGTGTACAAATTTGAGAAGTTTTTGGAGATGGATTCTACTTCAGTAGACTTTAAAACCAAGAGATACCGTTCATCAAACCTAACCTGATATTTTCGCTTCCATTCTGAATCTTCCTTATACACTACTCAAGGTGTTTTCCATGGCAAGCACAGCACACTGTTCTTCTCCCTAACCTGATGAGTTGCACAGGATGCTGTTGTGATAGGGTGCTTCTGAATCCACACAGAGCTCCCAGCCAACCAGGCCTTACCAACCATGCAGCACTCTCATTGGTCAGAGAGGCTGGCTGGCATGGGAAACCAGCCTCTGGCTGATGTTGAACCGGGAGATTTGAATTGTCTGTAAAGGCAGCTGAACAGAATAAAGGAGAGGCTGTTGCTGCATGAACACGGAGTGCGTGTGTGCGTGTGTGCGCGTGTGCGTGCGTGTGAGTGCGCGTGTGCGTGCGTGTGCGCGTGTGCGCGTGTGTGTGCGCGTGTGTGTGCGCTTGTGCGCGTGTGTGCGTGTCTGTGAGTGTGCGTGTGTGTGCGTGCATGCGTGTTTGCGTGTGTGCGTGTGCGTGTGT
>VZTR01032471.1:15084-49324 GCA_013400775.1 Chaetops frenatus | reverse complement strand
TACTGAATACAGACATGCTTTTGAATTTGTGGCTACAGTTATAAGCTAAGGGTACATTCTAGCTCTGTCTCAAAGGGAAGGCGCCAGATCCTCCACTCATCCTCAACAGATGGTTGGATTTCTGTGATCCGAGACTGGATGGTAGATCAGTAGATGTTGGTAAACATGGTGGAAGGAATTGATGTGTCCAACTACAAATTATCAGAAGACTAGTTTTAAAGTCCCTTGCTGCCCAATGGAGTCCTTTATATTGTCTTGGGATCCCCAGCTCCCCGGCAGCAGAGTAGTAATTCAGCATTCCTGGAAGCTGGCAGGCTGAGAGGACACGTGCCAACCCTACAAACTGCCCTGCTCCTGTGTGCCTGAGCCATCAGTTGTGGAGTCACTTGTGTGTCTTCAACCAGTGATCCCATGCATGCATTAACACAGCAGGAAAACCAGGAGGGAGTACCCCAGCAACATTATGTTTGGCATACTCAATGAGGTTTAAATTGCTGATCCAAACCAGGCAGCTAAAGACTTCGGTTCTGGGGTTTGTACAGTTTGGCAAGACCTGGAACCTTTAGACTGTTGTGTGGAAGTGAGAGGCAGTGCCATTTTCTCCTCAAACAGGTTAAAGGTTTTCAAAGATTGAATTGGGCCCTATGGAGGAAGAAGGCTGAGGAAACTGTTCCTGCCTAGAAGAATAGCTAAGCTCTATGTGCCAAGCCCATCACAGTATACATGGCATGGCTAGCTCAGCATACCCTGCCCTACTGAGGAAATTAGTTATCATGTAGATATTTGCGGTCAGCTTTGTAGACACCTAGCACACTTTGAATTTCCAGCCCATCCTCCCTCCATATCTTAGTTCCCTTTATTATAAGATGATTTAAAATTTTTTTATCTCAGATGCATACTCAGAAAAATGTGGATAAATATTTTTTAAAAATAAATTTCACATCACAAGGTGCCAAGCTACAATAGCAGTGAGGTCCATAGTAAATTGTCATGGGTTAAACTGAGGTCAGTGATAAAAAGCTCATTCATTCCAATGAAAACAGGACTGGTCCTTAAGGAGTCAAGTATTGAAATGGAACTTGTAAGAAAACCATATGTGATTACCTTCCCTCTCTTAAAATAGCTGAAAAAGCAGAAAATATCTAAGCCTGGGTTCCTACGTCGACTAAGCTGTAGGCAAAGTGCACAGTTGCAAGTAAAAAGTCTTCAGCAGCTGCAGCATCACAGAACCTCTCTGTAACAGCACCCCATAAGTTATCCAGCAGAATACTTGCCATCCTCATTAAAATCCTGGCCAAAACCTCTCTAAGCATACTGTTAATTCATGCAGCAGCATTAGCTTTCACACTCCATACTAGTATGGATAGGCTCTTACTTATTCTTGAAGGTATTGCCTTGCTGAGAGACACTCAGCAGTGGGATAGAGGGAGGTGCTTGGGAAATGTTGGATGAGTAGTAGGACCACAGCCAAGTAGCATGGAATAGCAAGGTGATACCTGTCTGTTGGACTGAAGTTCAGTTCCTATCTGGATATGTCTTAACTTGTCACAACTGGAGAGAACTTACTGTTAGATCTCATAAAATACTTTGGATGACCAAAATTTTCTTGCACGTAGTGGTAACCCTCCTTTTGCCAGACCTCAGAGAAGCTTATTCCCAAATGTCTTACAGGACCTGCTTCCCAATCTGTTCATCCATTGGCTGAGAATGCTTTTACGTTTTTGTATTGTGCTCAGGAGAACAGGTCTCTGTTATGTTTATAGCTGTTTGGTTCTGTGTCATTCTGCAGCCCTGTTGTTCAAGCAGGAAAACGGACAAATAAATTATGCAGTCGTGACCCTCTCTTTCCCACACTGCTACATACTTTCCCCACCTCCCTTACAGAATGACGTGCCTTGTCATGTGGCTTATCACAGGACAAAACCCAGATTTTTTGGAAGCTTCTTTTCAAAGTATCAGCTGTTAATAGCTGTCTTTGAATAGTGTCTCTGTATCGGTATCTCAATAAGCTTTTACAAAGGTTGGCTTGTCTGTGCTTCATATATGAGCTAACTGATAACTTTGGAGCACATGCCTGCGAAGCAGGTCAATGAAGGATAGCTATTTCTATACCTGTCACTCAGCTGGGCATGGGAATGGAGTGGGGGTGGCAGTAGGAACTGTTGTTTTAAGCTGCTGCTATGCTTTCTTGGTTCTGTTACTGCCCTGTGTGCACCCACACAATTTACAGCCCCACAGGTCTGTGCTGAGCTCTCAGAAAGAGCCTGCCTGCCAATTTGGGGTCACTGGAGTGATGTGTGCACTGGGCACTCCTCTTACAGCCACTGCATTTTCTCGGAAGGCCAGCACAGTTATGTTGGGTACAGCTGTCCTCTGGAAAAGCTGCTATTCCTCCAGCATCTTCTCATGGATCTTTGTGTGTTTCTTTCCAGCAATAATAGCATATAAAGTCCATAGTCTCAGGAAAAGGCCTTACAGTCTCTCTCTTCCAAACCTTTGTTCAGAAAAGCAGCATTCTGATACATTTTTAGCCTGACTCTTGAAGAAGCAATAAGAAATTATAGAAGCTTTTCTGTATCCTTGTCTCCACTGCTTTGCAGGCATTATTTTACTCTGAACATATGCTCAGGAGGTCCAGGATCAGCAGTTGTGGGCTTGGATTGCAGCTCCCCACTTGTGAATTCCAGGAAACTGTTTTCCTTTATGGTGCAAGTGACCATAAATACTGCTTATTTTAGTGCTGCTTTGAATTGTCTGAGTAATTTATGGTAGACTGGGAACATACTGCTTGTTAGCTTTGCATGTTTGTTAACGAATGCAATCTGTCTGACATAAACCTGTACTTTGTGTACGTGATTCTACATTTTATCGCTGCACAAGCTGTGAGAAGAGTCACTGATACATTCCTCTGGCTTCCATGTCTGAAGACACCAGTTTGAATTATACCTTGTTGTTGTAGACTCTAAATAGTCAAGAAAAAGGAAAATCACTGAGTAAGTACATTTAAAAAAAGAAAAAAAACAGGAGATTTTACGAAGGCCTTGACATTTTTTCCTGGGACTTTAAATACTGTGTTCTTGTTGATCTGCTACTAAAGCAACAGGATGTGTTAGAAATGTTTAAAATAGCCAGAAACGTACTTCTGCATGCTATGTCTTTAAAATGAACAGGATAGTGGACAGTCTTCACCCTGAAATACAGATCAGGTCCATGTGTGCAGCATGACTCACTGGCAAGTGCAGCTAGGAGAAAGCACTGTGCTAAACCCTACTGTTTGTGGTCTAACAGTGTTAGCCATAACCAGTAAACATCTCTTGGGAAAAAAAAACAAAAAACCCAAACCAGGTCTTTGTAGGTATTCTACCCATTTCCTTCTAATTTCAAACCCACCCTCACTGCTGCCGAGTCACAGCAGCCATTTCTGGTGCACTGGATCTATCAGGAGACACAGTGGGCAGGAGGAATCAATGTGTTTTCTGTGCTGCTCCGCAAGCTGCCGTGCCGCCACACCCTCCGCAGTTGCTTGTGGAATGTTTTCCATCCATCTGAGATGTCATGTCAGCTGCTCTTCAGAGAGTGGATAAGCAGATACAGCTCGGGCTTCAAGAGCTCAAAACTCCCTTTCAGGTTTCATAAACTTGATTTAGGATATTTTGATAGTATGAATCTAGACTCATGAAAAACATTTACATTTCCTTGCTCCACTGTTTTTACTCAGTGTGCCTTTTAACAAAATCCACAAAGACTCACTGTGGATTCTGGAGCAGCTTATGGTTTATTAACCACTGCCCGTGTCGTGGATGTTTGTGTGGAAAGCTCCAGTTCAGCTGAAAGCTAAGCTAAGTGTAGTGCTGCCATCCCCTGTGAGAAGGTGCATGTGTCCCTGTGGGGGCTGGCAGGGGTGGGGGATGCATTTTTTCCTTCTCATTTTCTCCTAAAAGTAGAACTTCGTTCAAAACAAACTTATTACTAGGATGATTAAACGGATTTAGATAAGCCTTGCAAATTACTTAGTGACTGCTTATTTACTTTGTCTGAAGAGCACATCTGAATTTGGTGTCTGCCTGTTTGGGAGGTTCATTTGCATGCAGACTAGCACCAAAATAACTGATGAATCTGATTTCCTCACAAGTCCGTTCGTGAACGCTTTTGGAATATGTATAAATGTAGAGCCTATGCTTACTTCAGGCGTGTTTTTTCATCAGTCTCAGTCTGGAAGTTGGGCTAAATTGACAGATTCAACTTTCATTCCAGCCCTTCCTGGTCCTGCACTATGCTGGAAATATATTGGGTACAGCTGGACTTGGAGAAACAGTCCCACAGCTCCCTGTTTCAAGCATTAAGCCATTTATGCCATTTCTTCTTTTCCCTGTGAATCCCAGGCAGAAGCTGGCCCAAAAGAGGAGATTGTTTTCTAGAAGGGACTGCACTGTAAGCCTGAGTTGGTGGCTCCAGGCTGCTCTGTGTATGAGGTACTTTGGCAAGGGCAACTCACACCAAGTGCATGTAAACAACTCACAGGGCAGCCTTGTTGTCTCAGTGTAGATGTTGTTTTTGCATTCAGTTTTTACTCACTGAAAGAAAATTTAAGAAAAATGAGAAACCAATTTTCAAAAGTTACTTTAGCCTAAACTGAACTAAGATTTCTTGGGCATTATCTAAAGTAGCCCAGTTTGAGAGAACAGCTGAAGTTAAACCAGCTCAACTTCTAGTTTTTAACTTACCTGTTGATATGAGCTTCTTATCTTAGAGAGTCTGTATGGGTCTTCTAAAGCAACACAAGAGAGGTGTAGTTACTATATTCTGCCTGTTGCTTCTTGTCTTACTAGTACCCTCAGGCAATCATCCACCTGCAATTATTGGGAATAGTACACTATGATAATCAAGTACATGGGAATTAATCAGCATACTCAGTGTTATTTGACTCAGTGTTGTTTTGACTGTGAGTACTTTAATAGGGTAAAATCAGGCCACAGTAACAGCAACTGCCTCTCTGGCATCTTTTGGGCATTATCCCTTGTGCTCTTCATTTTTTGTAGTATTTTGAAAAGGTTCAGAAGGTAATGAAAACTGGCTTTGAAATTCCAGATATGCACATGTTAAAACATCATATTAGTGCTCCATCCCACAGTTGTTGCCAAAATTAATTTCCCTAACAGAAAAGAAAGTTTAGAAAAACGAAGCAGACAAGCAAAAGTAAACAATGGGTTTTGCTATGCATGACCAGAATATTAAAATAAAACCTGTTGCTTTTTAGTTTCACAGTTTAGCTGAAGTTTTAGAGGAAAAAGTCTTGTAAAAAGACTTGTTTGTCAGTGCAAAATGCAAGCGTGTCACACCCTGAGAAGGACTTTTCTCTGAGGTAATGCCTTAAACATTCAGTAGGTTTCTTTGATAGGGGTGAATCATTATGAAAATCTCTATACTTCTATTGTTGTATCTTTTTTTGGATAGTATCTTGTTCAGAGATGACTTGTGTAGAAACTGTGAACATGTCTAGTTAAAGAGGAAGCAGCTGCTGTCTCCCTAACAGAGAAATAGATAACAGATGCATGCAGAATGACCCAAATCCACGCTGTGGCAAACTATTTGTGCTAAATGTGCTAAAGGAGGGCTGAGAGCAATTTTTCACTCCACACCTAACCATGGCACATCGTCAGCAGTCTTGCATTGGGAGGCATGGGGAAATAAAAAAACCCAAGAATGATGGTTCAGTTCCTCCTTGGTCAGCTTTGGGCATGTTTATCATCTCCTTCAGTTTCCATTGTGCAGGTGTCCTGGCCACAGGCTTGAGTTTTGAGAGACCTTCATTAGAGAGACAGAATTTGAATAACTGTAAGAGAAAATGTTGGATATAGTAATCTAAGCAATAGTGGGGAGGGGCAGAGCAGAGGAAGAGTCCAGTTCTGAAGAGTGCTGAGTATTTGACTTTTGCCATTGGCATTGGTTGTTTGGTTTTGTGCTTAAATATAGGTTAAAGGGGCTAAATTGATGAATGTTAAGTTTGAGTGTGATGGCTGTGAAGAACCTCTTATCTCTACGGTAATCCTTCCAGCACTGGTGGAACAATGGTAAATCCACGTAAGGAAATGTATTATGCCAGGGCTTGTGCTGCTTCAAACCTCTGGAGAGTCAGAAAATTTCATTCTGTGTATCAATAACCCAGGATTTATCAATTTTGTTCTCTGAAAAAGTATTAGAAAAGAGCATTTCAAGTCTGTAGAGAAAATTAAATGCTAGACTGCTTTCCTGTTTTAGAAAAGTAAACATTTACATGTAAAGCAAGTTAAGAAGATATTTTCCTTTTTTTTTTTTGTCTTGACTTTTCTGATATAGCCTAATTCAATTTTACTGAACAAATGTTTATTTCTAGAACTGTTTATTCCTTAGCCATTCATTGGCCTGAAAACAGGAAATACCTGGAATATATGTTCTTGGAAATGAGATTTTGTAATTTAACACTGAGAACTCATGATTTTAGGGCCAGGATTGGAAACACGTCATATTATACTGGTCTCTGAAACCACAACCCCAGATGGCAGTATTGGTGGTTAGGAAAGGATGGAAAGACCTTCTTTTCCTGAGCAGAGGGGTTCACGGTATTGAGCCACATATAACCCCAATTACATTGGTATGGTCTCACTTTCCTTTGAAAGTACTGAGGTGGAGAAGGGGTCTGCTTTTCTGCCAGAAAAGGCAGAGAAACAGTATGAGGAACTCTTGTATTTATTTCAGCATCAAGGATGTGAACTCTCATCCCACTTCTCTTTTCTCTACCTGCTGCTACTCACTATCTTTTACACAGTTTAGTGGTGATAAGCCATGGTGGTCAGTAGAAATTTGCATTAAAATGTTACTTGCATGGGAACTGGCTGTTCCCATGGCTGTATGCATCAAAACTGCTATTTCAATGAAATCATGAGCATTTCTGTTCATACTTTCAAGCTCTGCTATGACTCTGTGATGGTCAGATACTTTCCATGGCATGTGTGTGCTCGTGAGAGAGAGAGCTGTGGTTGTCCTGCAGGTCAGTGACTGGACAAGATGCTGCTCTCCACACAGCACTATAATGCCTACACTTCTATTCAGTGTTGAATTAGAAACATCCATAGTACATGGAGATTTACAGACAGCAGTGCTAACACCCTAATTCAGCTTTCTTAATGGTACAGAAAATGAACTGGTTTACATCAAAGCAGGGAACACAGCCTTTTGGCTTCCAAGAGAAAGAGAATTTAATTAACATGCAACACAGTTTAAAAATGCATATAAGCTGGGCTAAGCGTTTTCCCTTCCTCTAATTAACTTTTCCAACCTTGTTTACGTACTATGTTTTTGGTATGACTTGATTTTATAAGAGATTGAAAACTATGCCCAAATGGCCTCATATATCTGTATAGCAGTGTGGCCTGTAGGGCTGACATCATGGGGATCTGACTTGCAGGCTGCTGCAGTGTAATAGGAACAGGTAAATTTACTTTTTCCTGCTATTAGCTGCGAGGCGATAGGTCATGTCAGCTACTAAGAAACAAAAAGCAATGGATTATCTCCTGGTACTTCATAGGAAGTTTGTGATCTTCAGGTTAGACAATTGATAATGACATGGAAGGAAAATGAAACAAACTCTTTCATTAATTGGTGTTCTCCCTGTTGGTCTTTTGTCTGACATTTGTTCTCATTGGTTGCACTTCAGCATCTCACACTTTTTGAATCCTTATAATAATGAATATATGCATAAGCATCATATAGTTATGGAGTAGTTTGAGTTCTAAGGGAAGCTTTAAAGATCATTTAATCCAATACTCCTGAAAAAGGCAGGGACATCTTTCATCAGATCAGTGTTCTCAAAGCTGTGTTCAACTTGAGTTTGAACACTTCAGTGATGGGGTATCTACAGCTGCTCTAGGCAACCTGTTCCAGTGTCTTACCATCCTTTTAGTAAAAAATGTATGCTTACATCAAATCTACTCTCAGTTTAAAAATGTTGCCCCTGGTCCTGTCATTGCATGCCTTGGTAAAAAGTATCTCGGTCTTTCTTACAAGCTGTTTTTTTGTATTGAAAGGTCTCAATGATGCTTCCCTGGAGCCTTCTTCAGGCTCAACCCCAACTCCCTCAACCTCTCTTCATAGGAGAAGTGTTCCAGCCATCAGATCCTTTTTGTGGCACTCCTCTGAAACCATTCTTACCTGTCACATGTCTTACTTATTTATACCAGAGCTGGACACAGCATTCCAGCTGGGATCTCATGAGAGTTGAGTAGAGGGGCAGAACCACCTCCCTCAGCCTGCTGGCCACACCTTTTTCATGCATCCCAGGATACAGCTGGCTTTCTGGGTTGCCAGCACACAATTCCAGCTCATGTCCAATTTTTCATCCATTGATATCCCCAGTGCTACTCTCCAGGGTTGCTGTAAATCCATTCATCCCCTAGTCTGTATTGATATTGGTAATTGTCCCAGCCCACATGCAGGACCTTGCACATGGCCTTCTTGAACTTTATGAGGTTTGTAGAGACCCACCTCTTAATCCTGTTGAGGTCTCTATGGATGGCATCCCTTCCCTCCAACATGTCAAACACATCACAGCTTGGTATCATCTGCAAACTTCTGAGGGTGCATTCAATCCCACTGTCTGTGTCATTGATAGATAATATTGATCTCCAATGCAAACCTTTGAGGGGCACCATTCATTAGTGGTTTCCATCTGGACATCAAACCATTGGCTGTAACTCTTTGGACATGGCCATCCAGCCAATTCCTTACCCATCTAACAGGCCAAATCAAAGCAAAGACCATATCAAAGCAGAAGTCCAAGTAGATGATATCTACATGGAGGGTAAAACAGGTGGTGAGGAAAACCTGCACAAGAGTAAAAGACTTTGCTGTGCTGCTGTGATCTAATTCAACAGGTCATATTCATATACACATTCTTGTACGTTTGATTTCCACGCTTACCTGAACAAAGCATATAGATTGCTGAAGACAAGACTATGCAGGAGCTTTGTAGCCATTGTGCTTGCCTGAGGTATGAGGCTGTCTAGAGAGCTAAAAAGGAAAGCAAATGTTGGTCTCTGCCATAATGATACATTTTTGTTCCCTTCAGCTCATTTGCCAGTTTTGGAACTGGCAAGTCCGTTGTGAGTTTCCTTTTATAAGATTCATGCAATCTGGTGTCTGAAAAATAAAACATCCTTGAATTCCTTGAGAAGATGCTCTTTATTTTGCTAGTAGTGGCTTTAATATATTGATTGCAAAGGAGCTTTTTTTGGTGGAATAGACAGGAGATGAAAATAGACCAGAGGGGAAGCTGCTAACCAAAGTGTTCTGCAGCCATCCCAACTTCTCCTCCTGTATTGTGCATGCAAACCAGAGCCTGCTGGCCTCAGACTGACTGTTGATTTTCACAGCTGCACCTCTGTCCTCTCCAAAGAGCTAAGAGGGAAGAACAGAAACAGCTGGGATTAAGTGGAGGAGGTTCACTCTGAATGCCATGTTTGCAATAGGGCAGGCATGTGATGGTAAATGTTGATAAAAAATACAAATGTAAGCAAGGACAGCATGCCAGTGTCCAGCTTGGGGAGTTTTTACTTGATTGACTGTAACACCTTGTCATGCTCGTGGAAGGGCTGACAAAACTGTGATAGTGCTGATATAGATGTTGCTGTGTAGTATTTGGAATGAAAGGTGTCTTTTCGTCAGGGCTGTTTCTCTCCCTCTGTGCATCCCTGCAGTTGTCAGGGGCTGGAGTCTCTCAGTTCCTTAGGCAACAGGTTTCCCTCACATCCTAGAGATGTTTCTTAAACATGATACTTTGTAGGGTAGAGCTGCTTTTATCCAGATTCCCTGTTTTCAGGCTGAGGTAGGGTCATGAAGCTTTGGTGTGTTTAACTCCATCCTGACACTATAGCTGTTAATGTTAGGTTTTACCATTCACAAGAAAATCCCTCCATTACCAACCACTCTCTCCGCTGTCAAGACTCCGATGTTTTGGGTTTTATTTGTGGAATGATGTAAGAGCAGTGCTTGGCATTTCTCTCTTCTGGACAAAGGATCTTAGTCCTTCCCGTTGCCATTTCTTCTGGCAGAACTTCATCTCACAAAGATGTCAGACTGTCCAGCAACCTGGACTAGAGCAGGAGCAGGACAGGGTATATTCAGAAACTGACCTGAGCTGTTTTGCTACTACTTTAAAATGACTGTACAGTGTTTCTGCCACTAACCAACTGTAGTTTTCTTCCAGCAGTTACAAAATGGAGCAGAAAGACTGCTAAAAATCTTTCCAGAAAGAAGAAAGCACTGGAGAGTGGGGAGAGTTACATCTGTCTGTAAGCGTGAAGTGAAAAGCCTCTGCAGGAGCAGTGTGGGTTGTACACAGAGTTTTGAGAGTCCTTGAGAGGCTTGGTTTGTGGTTTAGTTGAAGCACTGAGCTAATACTGAGGTTGGCTCTTAGAGGCTATGACCCATTCATTTATTTCAGTGACTGGCTTTTGGAACAGGTAGATTACACTTTCTTAATTGTCCAGGTCTAGGTCTGTATTTCAGCATTGAGATAAACTGTTCCCTTACCACTCTCCAGCACTTCTGTAGTCCATAAATGAATTTATTCACACCACCATAATTTTCAGTGCATTGCTAAGGGTGGCCATCATCCTGAAGGACATTAAAACTTGCATGTGTGTATTTTCAGCGTTGTTGACATATTTTTTGGTACTTTTGTTCCACGATTGACTAACAGCAGTTTCTTCAGCTGACTGTTACAGAATTATTGAGGTCTTCCTAGGACTTGCAAGCAATAAATTTTCTTTCCTGCAACCTGGATAGTGCACTGTTCCCTCGTATTATTTTCTACAAAGAGGAAATCTTAGGTCAGCCAGAGGAAGATCAGCCCCCTAAAATGTATTTAACTTGCTCAGTTGACCCAGTGTTTCTGAATATTGAACATGTTACTTTTAAACAAACAATACTGAAAAATATCCAGTTATAGTAGTAATTTTCAGTATGAAAAATGGAACAGTTAGATTCTAATATACAGCTGTATCTTCTTAGTTCTTAAACAGCATAGATCGGACTGTTTCTTCCTTTTCTTGTGAATTAGGGGCACAGATAAATTGTACCAGAGAGGCTAATGCAGTGTAGACATAAAAACATTTCACGCTTTCAGTATATAAACAGTTCGTATGCTTTGGATACATAACATCAGTATATAATTCCAGTTGCACATTAATAAAAGGTCAGATTAATTTTATATGGTAAAGGCAGGGTACTGCTATATAAAGCAGTAACAGGATGGACCAATGCATTAACAGGATGAGTTCTTAGTGCACTTAAAAGCTTTTAAATGGGAAAAGCCATTTTTTTGGCTGAGGTGGATTTTTGTCTATTAAATATTTTCTTTGAGTTGTCCCCATGACTCCATTTCTCCTTTTTTTTGTTTCCTCCAGACATACACGCCAAAACAAATCGCAGAGCCCTCATCAGCCCTGCACTGCTGGGATGAATCTGGATAAGATCCCCAGCATAGCCAGTAAACACAGTGTGATAAGTGGGTAACTGTCACTGTCACCCAAGGGCATCCTGGGTACCCACTGCTGTCCTATTGGAAGGAAGGACTGAACATCAAAGTCAGGTTTCTGCAGCAGTAAAGTAGGGCAGATGAATTAAGGAAAACATTTTAATAACTATGCATTATTAATATCACTAGCAGGCTATTAAATCACCCATACAACAGGCATTTAATGAAGGGAAATATGTTGTTTGAACATTGTGTAATTGTCAAACTGACTCATCTGGCATGCTTTGCTTCTTGAGCTATGACAGTTTCGTGAGGTTGCCAGCAGAACTGAAAAGGTTGGCATTTCACTGTAGAGATTCAGCATCATCTTACAGCTGAAGCTACAAAGTCATGTTGGAGACAGCTAAATTCAGTCTGCCTTTTTTGTGACAAATCTCTATACTGTCTTCAGCTGTCTACCTGTTTGTTTCCCACTCTGTAAAGGCATTGTAACATTTTCTTCCCCTCATCACTTGGTCTTTTTAGGGTATAAGACGCAGCCCAATTATTGCAAACCTAAGATACTGTTTTAAATGGAACATTTTATCAGATTTAGTAGCTAGTGCATTGTTAAAAGGCTAGTCACAAAACCCTTTGCATCTGCAATTTAACTTTAATTTGAAATTCAGCTTTGAAGGAATCAATATTTAGCAGGTTTTTGCAGTTTGACTAGGTCTGCTTATGTAAGGAAAACAAGCTTTTCCTTTGCTGGATTTAGACTAAAAATGGATTTCCCAAGGTTTTAAGAAAGTAGAAGAAATAGGATTTATGTATAGGGTGTTAAACATTTTCCTAGCAAGAGAAGGTCCGAAGAAATAAAATACATTCCATGGAATTCCCAAGTATATAAAATACCCAATGTAAGTATCACCGTGTGTCCTCTTGACAAGTTTCAAACTTTCAGAAATACCTATGAAGCAATTCTGACTTCCTAAGAAGTCAGCAGGTTTTTTTTCCAAGGAAAGCAGTGGACTAAAGCTATCTTGGCAAAATCAAAAAGTGAAGTCAGGGATTTGATGAAATTCAGTTTCTTACTGAAACAAAGCTCTTCTCTTTTTTTTTTTTCTCTTCTTTTCCTGTTCTTTTTTTCATTTTGATGTGACATAATATGGCAGAGAGTTGAGAAAGAAGTGGATTTTACTCCTCCAATGTATCTTGAGCATAATTTAATACTCTTCCTGAAGCATAGTCAATTATTAGAGCATTGGTCTAATCTCCACATTAAGCAAGGCATCTACCTTGAATGAAAGCAGTAAGTTGCTTTACTTTATTTTACAGCGGCTTATCCTTAGAATTAGTCATGGCAAGTAAAATGTCCATTGTAGCAAAGGTAGAACTGGTTGTTCACAAGAAATAATGTGACTGACTCATCACTCAGCAAACCCCAACACATGCACAGAATTTAGCCCTGGCCTTTGCCATCCAACAGTTTTGTAAAATACTCTGGGGACATTATGTGCAATCAGTGAATCTCTCCCCAGTTTTTATCAACCAGAGTCAGTTGTTCAGATCAGTGGTGCACAAGGCACAAATCTGGGACACCTGCTGAGGTACTACATAAAAAATGATACATACCTTCAGAAAATTTAAAAAATGCCCCCAGCTGCTTTTTATGTATGACCCAGTCTTTTTGATGTGCACAGAAGGGTGATGAGAATACCACACAAGTCAAGATTTCAGGGAGATTAGGCACAGGAAAGCCTCGTTTCAGATTGCAGTGTGTCTAGGCACAGAGCTCTTCATCCCTCTTGATACTGAGACAGCTTTAATGCCCAGCAGTTCTCTAAGTGGGAAGTAAGATACACAAAATCAGACACATCAGATAACTACTGCAGAAAGGTCTGAGCAAGTTCAATATTTGACCATATTTTGATCTTCTTTCTTGTGTCTTAACAGTGATGCAGAAATTCGGTGTAACAGAAAAATTAAACGTAGTGGTGGAGAATTCTTTTTTTCATGGACTTTTACCAAGAAAAAGGAGCAAATCTGTGCACTGTAGAAGCATCACTTTTGGCTTTAACTTCTGTCTAACTGCAGCTTCTCTTAGCTGTTAATACATGAGAACACCATCACAGTTTATGTTTCAATTGCTGCCGAAGTGTGAGTATCAGCATTAAAAGGAGCAAAATTTGATCATTGTGAAATCTTACATTAAATTTGTGCTTCTTTGTAACCACTAAAAGCAGTCACACACTGGCTGTGTTTAACATATTTGTTCTTTCATTTACCAAAAGGTATTTTCACATCAAAACAGTGTCATCAGCTGTATCATACAGTATATATCTGCCCTTCCATTTCACAGAGAAGAGATGGAGCAGTTTGATTTATTAATAAACCAAAGAGCTTCTGCCATAAATCTGAATTAATCAGCTTTTTTTTTTCTTTTTCCTTACATAAACTACTATTCTAATTGGATTTTCACTCCCAGATATTATCTGGGTGAAGACCGTAATCATCACATATTTCAAGATAATTGTAATAGAACACAAATACACAGACAGTTAGATTTAATGATAAAGAACTTTTAGTTCCAAAACTGAGTCATAAATGAAAAGAAATCAACAAACAAGGTAGAGAAAAAGACAATACTGCATGGTACTGGTGGGGAAGTTGGGTACATTTAGTCCTCTCTGATCTTGACAACATCTTTCTTTTTTTTTTTTGTGAAGGCTTTAGAAGCCTCTAGATTTTAAGTACCTTATTTTTTTTTCTTTTTATTTGTGAAATATAAACATTGCAGGCAAGTTTTCTTAGCAGAAAGAGAATTCAGTTGTCCAACTGCTCTAGAAGATAATGTGTCCAACCATGCTCTCTCTGCTGAGTTCAGCAGCCATACAAAGTCTGCATTTGATTACATTGGGTTTTGTTATTAGGTGTCTCTGGGATTCCCTCACAGACACTCATCAAAGACGTTAAGATTTATTTCTTTTCTTTTTTTAAGACCACTGAATTAAAATTTGTGCTAAATTAAATGTATTATGTATAGTACCTTATAATAACGAGAAAATAAATGTTTCCCATTCCATCCAACTGATAAATGAAGTTTAAGCTACAGTGGTCAGTGTTTGTAGATTATTTTTCGTAGGGCTTTTATTTTTTTTTTCTTCTGCCAAGGAACATACTGGGGCAAGGAGGAAAAAGACCATCTTCTGGGGCAGTAGAGCTGGTGTTATTTCCTGCTAAGGCTCAGGTTCTTGATTGCCAACCTTGATATAATTTGGGGAGTCTGATTCTCAGCAAAGCAGTCTCTTCTCAGAGCTGTCCTTTGTTTTTCCTCCTTGTTGTTCTTTTTTTTTTCTCCTTGTTTACAAGCTGAATTCTGCACGTAAAAATTTTTCTTTCCTCCAGTGGGCTGTAGCTGTCTCTAAGTGACAGCCCATTTTCACAGTTCTCTTTATCATCTCGTTTCTTGAAAATACAGAAAAGGTTTTCAAAAGTGTCAGGCGTGGGCGGTTTGAATTGTCACCTACATAGTGTAAGTCTCTCTTTCTTCCAGGTGTAGCTGGTAGAAAAATGGAGGGTGTTGGTTTTGATGCTGACATATCCTCTAGTTTCTTTTATCTCTTACTTAAAATCTGGTTTCTTCCATCTGAGTAGAGTCAACATCAGAAAATCCCAGAGACACCTGTGTGTTTCGTAGAAACTGGTAATAAGATTGTGCCTGTCCTTTGACTACTGATTCTCAGTCAACTATTTTCACAAGTTTACTCTAAAAAGTAGTGGTTGGGGTCTCCAGCAGCTCAGCAAAACCATTATAAAACATAACATATGAAGTGCTGTCACTGTTGAAAGCTGAATAATATGATAATTCACTATTTCTTTTATTCAAATGGTATGCAAAGCAGCTTTATAAAAAGTGGTCCTCATTGATGGAGATAAACAGCCTTCTCTACAGCACCAGGATCAGATACGACTGCTTTCAATGTGTAGTTTGATCTAGCAAAGAAAGGAGAACCTTGATTTTTATTTGACAAAATAAAGTAATTATGCTGTGATACGATGTTTCTCCTCAAACACAACAGGGTGCTTGTTGCGGCGGTGCCGCCACTTTCCGAAAGCGTCTCCAGCAAGGAGCCACTCAGTGTCACTGGGACACAAGCACTCAAACACACACACACACACACACACACACACACACACACAAACACACACCGGGTGGCTCAGGCAATCCTCAACAATAAGAAGCAAGAAGGGCCTTCGTATGGAGTTCCACGGGGAGGGTTTATTTCAGCCACATGTGAAGGGGTCCAGGGACAAAGACAAGAACAATGGGAGGGTCCAGGGGTTTTATACTGGGTGAGCAAGGGCGGGGAGAGCATCGGGGCCAATGGTTTAGGGGCATGAGGGTGGTACATAGGAGGGGCCAGGGTGTGTGGGCCAGTGGGAGAGCTGGGAAGGAGGGGTCAAGGAGCAAGGACCAATGGGGGATGGAGGAAAGGAGAGCATTCTGGAATGTAACCACAGAGGGGGAGAAAAGGGGCAGGGAGGCAGGCAAACCAGTTGGGGAAACAGAACTGGGGTACATTTGGGTGTTGCTGCAAGGCACCTTGGGAGAGGCCTTCCCAGTTGCCCTACATGAGGGGGTAGTCTCTGACTTAGGGTCTGTCCCTCCAGGGGACCACAGCCAACCCTGGTTCAGTGGGCCCACTGACCTCCACAGCTGCTAACTACAGGTAAACTTAAATAGTCAGCAACAATACCAGCCTCAGAGTAATGAGCTAGACAATCAAGAAGGTTTTTAAATTATAGTTAAGAAAGAGTAATTCTGCTATGTGTGTAATTTACTGTAGTAGATGAATTTATCTCTGTTGGCATAAAGTAATTAAGAAGTCTAGCTAATATTTCAAAAGTTCATATTAGTTTTTTCACAATTGGCAGTATGTTGACTTGTATTGTCCTAGATTTTCATGAGCTTCACTAAACGTGAAGTCTAATGATAGTATTTAATATTTTGAGATTTTCCAGGTAAATTTCATTTTTCCACTCCAGACCAAATTCTTTGGACATCTTCCAGTTGCGGAACAGAACTTGTAAGGGGTATTTTGGGAGGCACCTTTGGAATTTTGTTTGCTAGGTCCATTTGATTTTCAGTGCCAGGTCTGCATCTTTGCTTTGATTGCTGTTGGAAAAAAACTGGTCTTTATTTTATTACAAAAACTAGAAAAGAAAGTGATTTTGGATATAATTTTCAAGTTTTTGCTCTAAATAATGAACACTTTTATTATTCCAGGACTCAGAATTTGACCCCTTGAAGTTCACCAGTGTGATTGAATGTGAGAAGCCAAACAATGACTTAAGTAGGTTTCGAGGTTACATGTGAGTATTTCATATAATATCCTTCAGAATAAATTCCTTTTCTCTAATGTGGAATAAAATAAATGCTTGTTTGCTTTGGACTGTCTTCTGTAAGCTGTATCATCATCACATCTAAATAGGGATGCATATTTAAGGCTCTTTTAGAGGATCTTCCCTTCAAGGTGAGATGGGAACCTCATGTTCCCATTTGTCAGGATGGATTGACTTGCTACCTGCAATCAGCTTACGCTACAGAAATGAATGTATGAAGCACTGCAGTTACAGGCACTCTTCTCCTTTTCCTCCATGGATCAAAAAAACCCATCTGGAAATGGGAAGAAATAGAAAACAAGTCCAAGAGAGGCAACAAGCAAACACAATCTGTTGTACACTTTTATGAAGATGGGTCTATTGGATGTTTCTTTTAATATATGTGTCATTGAGGAAAATCAGAAGGCAAAACTGATATTTCTTCAGCTATGGCACTGTTCCTTTCTTCTCATTCAGATAAATTATTGGCTTACACGATGGGCATGCTTGTGCATTACCCCATTACCTATGCCCTACTTGACCTAATTCTAAACAAACAGAACTACATTAATAGGGTGCTCATCTCTGGCCAATCAGTCCTAGTCAGAAACTAATGTTTTGGGATGTGCAAAGCACTTTGCTTCTTATATAGCCTGGTCTGTAGTGTACAGGTATGTTAATTGTGAGGGCTTAGGAGATGCGCTCTTGCATGACTTATTTTCCTACAGTCTGTTAACCATGTTGAGAGTGAGAGCCCAAGATACATAATTTTTGCCTAAATTTTAATGATGAGATTTAAACTGACACTAATTCTGTTTCAAATACAATGATTTATCACCCATGTTGATTAGGAGTGATAAGCAGTATTAAATTGTGTAAATGTCACAAGGTAAATTGCCGGAGCTCGGGGAGTTTTTTATAGTGATGCCATTTACCACCACAGTTACTACTCTCAGATGTCACAGATTGTGTAGGATGTACTGTCAACTGGTGTAAATCAGGACAGTTTCTTTGAAACTACATCAAGTTGTAGTGTGGGAAAATGTGTTCCTTTATTTAGCAGCACAAAGCCCTGCAGTTCATGTGAAGAAAAAAGTTTAGTATTAGACATTACTGCATGAGGGTGTGTAATAGAGAGCCTGCTCTATTGCAGACACGCCGTTCCCAGATACAGAAATGGAAAGTTTGGCAGCTTCTCATGTCTGAATCTTGGTCCCCAAAATATTGAGCAGAATACTGTAGAAAATATGCATAAATTTGTCTCCCGTTATATACTTACCTATTTACTCCATGTGGAAAAGGCCTGTGGCCTGTAAGTTACAGAACCATTTGAATTGCATAGAAGAAAACATAGTATATATCTTTTTGATGACTATTGTTCAGTATTGATTATATTTAATCTTTATATTTTATTGTTTCACAAATTATGTGAATATATTTTGACACAAATTTTAAACCTGGCAGAAAGCCTCAGGTGATTTCCAGCTCTTATTAGATATGTTCCAAGAGATTTACAGCTAAAGGACCATGGACCATTTAAATTCAAGAGTGGGGACCAACCCCTCAACAAATAAATTCTCAATTCCCTAGTTTATCATAGAAGAAGGCTTTTCGCCCCTCATTTTAGAGTTCCTTCATTAGCATAATGGAATCAGGAGTCTTTTTCAAATCATACATTAACAGGATGAATAGCGATTAACACATCTGCATTGTAACATGTCATTGCCATGTCAAACTCAGATCTTAATTCTTGTTCAAAATCTTACCAGTAGTTGCTGCTTGAAATAATGTATCAGATAGCTACCAGCCAATAATACCTTGACTGAAATGATACCAAAATATTTAAATAGGAATGCCATGAAATAATAAAATTTTCAAGAGATAGATCCACATATAAAAGCTGAAACATTACTGCCAAAGTTTCCTAGACATCTGACCACTTAGTAGGTTTCCAGTTTTGATTAAGATTTTTTTCTCCTGTTTGAAATATGAAGGGGTCTTTGGTTTTAATGTCTGTGCTGACAAATCTTTCAGGAAATAGAAATATTTGTGTGTGTGTGCTGTAGACATGTAAAGAATTCTGTTCCCCACAGTTTTCCTGAAACAAAATCAGTATAGGTAGCCACTGTAGAACAGGCAGGCCAGGATAAAAGGGGAATGGTAGTAAAAAAAAAAAAAAATTATGCAAAATGCATTGAGATGGGCCTAGCCCTATCCTATGTCTGAAAAAGTGTAGCATGCACACTACTGCATCTGCATTCTTCATCCGTGTTGCCACAGTCTAGCATGCACACTACTGCATCTGCATTCTTCATCCGTGTTGCCAGAGTCTGCATTGAACACACTCGGGGTGTGCAGATGTACAGGCAGACTACCAGTTCTATTCAGGTGCTTGCTTTAATTCTCTTTTGAAGTTTCTGCACCCCTAGATAACCCAAGCACATTCCCTCATTTTTATTTCCCCTATAAAAAGTATTCTGTGTAAGAATAGAACAAAACCTAACATGCTCCCTGCCTGTATGTGTCTAGCCAGATTATGTACAGTATGCATGGCAAACATTCAAAAATGCAATTCCGGGTTCCAAAAATAGCAATATTTGCTTTAAAATCTTGTTTGTACCTTTTTGTGTGTATATGGGCAAGGGACAGAGAGAAGTAGTAATCGAGATTCTGACTTTTCAGTTTTTTTGAAAATAATAGTTTTATTCTTAGACAAGAACATAACATTTTATCTGATCATACAAAAATAAGTATAGCTTGGAATTATAAGAAGAAGAAGGAGATGAATGCATAGGATGCGTGCATTTCTATTTCAAAGGTCATCGTAAGGTAACAAACACAAATTAATATAAAATCATGTTACAATTTTTTTAAGAAAAAGTAATCATAAATCTATAGTAATCTCTCTTTAATGTGCTACAGTAACACCTCCACTCCTGGAATAAAAAATCAAAACAACCTAGACTAATTTCCATCAATTGAGAGTCAGGACATTTCTGACTGATAATGTTCACTGAGACCATGTTTAATATTGTTGAATATCTTCTTGGGGAGTGTCAAGCCTTGGAAAGTAATGCAAGCTCTGCCATTTCCTTTGTAAGACACTTGATAAACCAAAAAGTGGAAGAAAATACTCTCTTTTGAATACAGTGATCATTGGTTACCTCGTTAGTTAATGCTGGTAAACACATAACAAGTTAAAATGAAATAGAAAGCTGAAGTGAGGTAACGTCAGGGAAATTTTTGCATTGCTGTTTTAAACCAGAGGCTTACTTCTGTACACTTTCAGAGTGCTGTAGAATAGTAGTAGTTAACTGCAAATGATCTGCCCACTTCTCCTAATTTGTGGTGCATTTGTATTTTAGATACTAAGATACCACATTTTTTTGCAGTGTCATCCATGTGAGAAATTGCAGAGAAAAACAGCATTGCACCTGCACTTGCCAATGCAAGTTTCCTCACGGCTTAGTCTTTGCATTCCATCTGAGCAGCTTCAGCCAGACACTGTTTTAAAGAATGACAGAGAAAATGTTCCTTCTTTGCCTGTAACTTACACTGGCCAGAATCCAGAAAGGGGAAAAACAGACTGTTCAGCCTTTGTAACAAGCTTAAGATTTATAACTCCGCAGGGCTAGAAATGGGAACTAGGCTGTCTCTCAACCCAGACTCAAAGTTTACAATTGGCAGGTTTGTTATCAAACTGATCAATTCTATTTAACTCTAGTTTTCATTATTTTTTAATCCAGACCTTTCAGTCTTTAATTTTTTCTTCCTTTTATCATCAGTGCCTAGTTATCTTATGTGTATGTTCTGTTACGGAGTCACTGGGAGTGACTGTAGGTAAGAGGGAAACAGAGTTTCCTCCAGCCTCTGCTGTCTTCTTTCTCTTAGATTTTGATTTCATCCTTGTTTTCCAAAGGTCTGATAAGCAACAGTTGAGTTGTCTGACTCTATTTGCATATGGAAAAGTAAAAAGCAGCCAAAAGCATGTAAGGATGAGATGTGGTAAGAAGGCTCAGCCTGTGGGTGAGGGCAGTAGATTGGGATTTTAACACCTACAGGTTAACTTCAGATGTTGTACAATTGCTTTGGAGCTGTTTTGTAAGCGAAGACAAATATATAATTGTATAGAACAAACACGCAAGTAATTATATATGGTTTGCCATGTGCGATATACCTGGCACAGTCCACTGTTACTGTGAAGAGTAAAAAATTACCAAAGGTTATAAAATTATAAGCCAGAGCAAGTACTGCTTAAGTAGATTTATTTCTAAAAAGTCCCGTTTATTAACAGGAATCATAACTGTCATTTGAAGATTTTATTGGAAATTCAAATATCCTCATGGTTTATGAGAAAGCCTAATGTAGAATTCAGCCTTAAAAATCAGGAGAATGACAAAATCTTGGTAGCCGTGTAATTTCAACAGTATGGAATCATTAAGAAATTATTTCCCATAGTTTAAGCACAGACAAATAGACACCCACTGGCATTCTGCTAGAGGGATGTTGGGCAGCCCCCTGACTGATGCTGCTTTGGCAAAAGGTGAGAGGTGAGGCAGTGGGTTAAGGTGGTTTGCTTGAAAAGAACAGAAGTAAAAGCTCTGTTCTCCTGTCTGAGACTGGCAGAGAGGATGGGCTAAGCATGGGAAGTTCTCTCATGACTTAGAAAACCACCTTTGACTTTCGTGTCAGAATTGCAAATTTGGTGTTATCTACTTCTTTCTTTCTCTGTTTCTGGTCTCTAGCCAGATGTTATCACTGCTGCTGCTACCTCAGCAGTCAAACCAATGCTTTTTCTTCATCCCTGCAGAGAACAGCTAAGCATTTTTGTTGAAACACCAATACTTTTAATATATATGTATATATTTTGAGCAGGGTAGGGGGTATAATATATTGTGCTGAACTAAAAAAGACTGTAAAAGCATTGACCATTGAGGTTACATAGCATAATCAGCATTACAGAATAATCTGCAGGTAGTCCTACTAGACTGGGACAAGTACAAAGAATTCACCAATGTGAACTTTTTCTTCTTACAAATCCCAGGATATTTAATATAGTTCCTAGGCCTAAGATTGTAGAAGTATGTATTTAAATTACCATTTTGGTCCTCATTTAGAAAAAGAGAAGAATCTAACAGGGAAAAGCATGAAAATATAACCCAGATGTGAAGGCTTAGAAAATAGGAAGCAAATAAAAATAACTCCACCTTAACATAAAAAGCACAATTTTAAGCCAGTTTGCAGATTTCAGGGGACAGAGGATTTTAAGTGCTCAAACCCATGTAAACATAAAATTGTAAACATAAAATTGAGTGTTGCAGCAGCACAAGGTTGATTTTAGTGTAGCATATTGAAAGTGTGATGGTTTTGATGGTCTGAAAGTGAGGACAACATTTAAGCAATCCAGACTTGCTTTAGTCTTTTCTGAGGCATTGGGGTACTTCTGTTGATAAAATGAAATTTTATTCATTTGAAAGTGGTTTTAAATTATTATTTGGTTTGTCTTTTTTACATGATAAAAATTCTAATACCATTTTTTAATTGTTACTATTGTCTAGCATTTCCCTCTTAATTCTCATAAGGCTATTTTCTGTGTTTCTCTGTCAGCTGAAATTTCAGTCAGTCCATACATAGCAGATAATAAGTTGTTGTGGAAATGGGAGTTCATTCCATTTTTCTCCTGTGTTTTGGTGTTGGTCAACAAGAATCCTCAGGGAGCAGGCCATTATTAGATAGTTGGTGAGATAGTTCTGAAAAGAATTTGTCTTGTTCTCACTGATGAATACATGGAATATTTTTCCTTTTCTTTTTACTGAACTATGGATCTTATCCCTGGCACATCTTCCTTAGTATCACTGCTTTGGAAGCACAATCATTTCCCATTTTCACCATATCTCTTTCTAGGATTTCTTTATTAAGCACATGTGAATAGTGGGTTAATTATATCCACTGCAGAGCTGCTTTTAGGTGGACTGGATTAACTGTGGTTGCTCGGTCAGTTTACACATGCACAGGAAGTTCCAGTGCATCTTCCAAGCATTAGCTGGGCTGCACACATGCTGTCAGTATGGCCCACATATTTCTAGTGAGCATTTGTCCACGACATTTGTATATCCAACACAACTGGTACTGCTCCAGCTGGGCTGCTGCATGTCGGGGATCCTTGGGTAAGTAATCTCAGTTTTCAAAGTCCAACAGAGAACCTTCGCAGGATTTAATGAAATACTTTGCCATCAAATTGAAAAAACTTGTTACACTTTGAAGATGTTTCCTGGGCTTGTTATATTACAAGTATGAATTAACAAGCTTAATGTTTGACATGCTGTGTTTTGTTCTAAAATTTTCGGTAGTATTCATAAAAGTGGGAAAAAGGATGGACTGTTCAAAGAGAATCTCCTGTTACGTGGATGTACCATTAGAAATACAGAAGAAGTTGCAGGAATAGTAATCTATGCAGGTAAGAGCTGTTTTTCTGTCTTACTGGGCATACCACCTTTTTACAGTTTACTTAAAATAATAGCAAAGTTCCATATGACATGTCTGGTGCAATTCTTTCTGCAGGGCATGAGACCAAAGCTTTATTGAATAACAATGGACCACGTTACAAGCGCAGTAAGCTTGAGAGACAGATGAATGCCGATGTCCTTTGGTGTGTCCTCATACTTCTAATCATGTGTCTGTTTTCTGCCATTGGTAAGTGCTCTTTACTAGTAGAAGCTTCCTAGCTTTACTGTCTTGGGATTCATGCACTTAGCTTTATCAAAAACATATGTGTCTGCCAAAACATAAAATCCATAAAGCTGTTTCGGTACTAATTTTCGTCAAAAATCAAAATGTCTTGATACACAAGTTGATCTAAATACATTCTAAGTCTCAATCAAATATATGCTATTAGTACCAGAGATCTGAAGGCTTAGATTATAGTATCCTTGGTAGCATCCAAAAATGTCAAGTCCAAAAAAACCCCCAGTTTACATGTAGTCCCCTCAAAATAACAGGTGGTAGACTGTAAAATGTCGTTAGTCTTTCAGCAAACTCATTTTGAGCAGAGAATAAACATAATCAGCACAGTGGTATTCCCCAGTATTATTTATTAAATTGAGGGCACAGGGTACAGCATGGACTCACTGTCCCTAAGGCTGTAGCTTTAACATAGAGGAAATAAGCAAAAGACTGCATGAATCCAAGCAGAATACTCTCTATACTTCTAGGAGTGTTTAAGGAAATGCTGCAGTTCAGGTGATGTCTCTTCAGGCCTTTTTTCTGTTCATTTGTGAGAAAGAATTTAGTCAACAATGATTTTTTATATTGGCACGTGAATTCCATATCCTTAATATTTTTGTGTTCTGTAGTGTTTGCATGTGAGTCATATGGCGTAAACACCACAATGTTTCCTAACAACCGTGGTGCAGCATAATAACAATCTTATGCCACTTTAGTACATCTCTGTGTGCCTTTTTCCAGGTATTGTTAAATGCTTAAAGGTGAGTATTTCCAGCTGTGAATCAGCCAGCTTGTTAGTTTCCACTGAGCTCATGACACGCTTTGGTAGTGTTTCAGTGCTGGGGGGAGCCCAGTCCTCACGGCTGAAGTGTGGTGGTGAGGTTTCATAGCAGGGAGCCCCTGCCTGCAGCTGTCCCCTCTGCCAGTGCCCCCGCGGTGCTGTCCCCAGAGCAGCAGCAGCAGCAGCAGCAGCAGCAGCGGGGTGTGTCCTGTGAGTGCCTCCGGTGTGGCTGGGGCTCTCCAGAGGTGAGAACGTGAGCGGGAGGAGGTGGCGCTCAGTAGGTGACAGGTGTGCCTTCCCTTGTGTCCTGCCTGCTACAAAGCTGGACACTGCCAGCAGAGGGCCAGAGCAAACTGCTCGAGGTGCTGACAGCCGCAAACAGCTGGAAAGAAATTACTTGCTCGAGCCCTTTGTGTCACCTGGTGCTCCAAAGTCAGGGCGTTTTCACACCTGTCAATAAAGTATAACTGGAGATATGACAATTATTTTGAAAATCAAAGGACGTTTATAAAACAAACCTTAATGTAGGTCATTCTCAGTGTGGAGCTTTCTATTTTTGCTCTCAATAAAAATATACACATCAATAAAGACATCATGTGTGTGATCTCATATGGGTAGTGTAGGGACAAAATAATCTGCTTACTTATGTGTTTTCATTTTTCAAGCATTCAGTGCTGGGCTTATGTATCAAGATGTAAAGGATTTTGTCAAAGGTGGTTATACAGATGATTACTTTTAAAATAGACCTTTGTCCTTTTTTCTGATTTTCAACATATAGTGATAGTTTGAATGCTTTTTGTCGCAGAAGAATTCTTTCTTGTTTTTTATGCCTTAAAAACATCAGGCATACCATTTTAGGGATTTTAGGATTGTAAATCTTAGTGCTGTACTTAAAAGGCAACATTCTGTCTCTTTAGCAAGAATGCCATTTTCCCAAAACAGTAACAATCTTATCTTTATTTAGTTAACAGCACAATCAATTTAAAAAAAAATTTCAAGCAAGACCTAGAATTTCTTCTGTTCTTCATTCCTCAGCTTCCATGCTGTTTACTCCATTGATATTGTTATTTCATTAGTTCTGTGCATGTGGTGGGTATGATTCACACAGTAAAATTAAAGTCTCTCCTGAAACTAGTTTAATGATAGCTGACTGGTGATGTATCTAGTACAGTCAGTGGCATTCTTTCATTTTAACACATAGCATATCATTGAAATTAGTCACTTGATGAAGAAGTGTAGTTTTCTTTGGTGATTACAGAAACAGTCTAAACTACTAATTTAGACTAGCCAGCTCACTTTATTTAGATAAAGTTATGTCTAAGAAATTAGTCTTGCCTGCTGTCCTTAAGGACAGCCAAAGCCCTTTCTCAAACCCCAAATCCCAAGGCAGAAAAAACCATGGCTTTGGGACATTTTTTAGAAGTCATGCAAAATATTTGGAAACAAATACTGATTTCCCACATAATCCTTAAGAACAAAGTCAGATCATAACCATTTTTCCTTGGAGTTAACTTGGTTTTTTCTCTCTTCTGATTCTTCTGCAGGTCATGGTCTATGGGTATGGCAATATGGTGAAAAGAAGAAACCAATTTTTGATGTTCCAGGGCCTGATGGCAAATATTTGTCACCTGTTTTAGCTTCAGTATATTTATTTCTGACAGTGATCATAGTGTTCCAGGTAATCAAGTTGCACATGCTTTCACCTCTGTTCCTAGTTGGCTGTAATAAAGTTAGATATGTGCAATATTTGTAGTACTGGTTTTACCACTAAGGCATGAAAGAAGCTAATCAATCGCTAAAAAGATCCCAGAGGGTTGTAATCAGTAGCACAGGCTATTTGGAGACCTATCACTAGTGGTGTCCCCCAGGGTTCAATACTGGGCCCAGTGTGGTTTAACTTATTAAGTTAAACAATACAATAACTTCTACGAAGGGGCGAATGCCTCCTCATCAAGTTCGCTGACACCAAGCTGGGAGGAGTGGCCAATACTCCAGGAGGGCTGTGCAGCCCTTCAGAAGAACCTTCAGCATGTTGGAGAGATGCTCAGAGGAGAACAGCCTGAAATTCAGTAAAGGCAAGTGCAGGGTCCTGTGCCTGGGGAGGAACAAACCCATGAACCAGAAAACAAGCTTGACTCTTCCCATCTACCCACTGTGAAACAACACCTCAAAGATTGTGGATGCCACTTTGGGTACAGTGTTCTGGTATGAAAATAAATTTTATACTTCTCAGCAGCTTTTCAGAGATACTCCTCTTAAAAAAATCAGTGTGTCAGCTTGGTAACAAACTATGTTAAAAGTTTCTTGGTCCTGAGGAGGAATATCTTGAATGGTGAAGGTGGTAAGCTAAAAGAAGCAAATGAACCTCATGTCACTAAGATGTATGGAAGTTTGCCTAGTGGGGCACTAGAGAGGTTGCTTTACTGAAGGCAGAAACTTGTTTATAAAAGAGAATGAAAAAGAATGCAAAAATACTTTTTACTGTGAGGGATTGGGTTATGATATTGGTTAAGATAATTCACCACAGAATTCTTTAAACACCTACCTTTCACTGTAGTTTTTATTTAAATGATCACATTTGCCACTAACAGACATGCTATAATTTATCCCTCATATCTAATTCAGAAAACTAAGCCATGTCTGCAGTAAGGAATGTCTATCCTGAAAAAAAATCTGCAGAGAAAAACTCAGGTACAAATTAGGTGTTTTATGCAGTTTTGATAATTGAGAAACAGTTGGAAGTGTTTTCATGTCTCCTTCTTCAGCACTTATAAAATGTGATCTTCATTCAAATAATTTGCAGTACAAAACCCAAGGCCAAAGATATTGTTGCTATGGAGAGACTAACATTTCTCATTTTGTTTCTTGTATTCCTGCAAAGTGAATTTGTAAACAGTCTATTATTTGTGCAGAACAAATGTATTCAGTCCTTTCACATCTACAGTATTCTGATTGTGTAGTCTGGTTTGGGTTGGGATTTTTTTTTTTTTCTTTCCCCAGGTAGTTTCAAGCTCAGCTTATTAGCCTGAGAAACATTTGCTTCTGTCCATGTTTTGATAATGTTTTCTAGACATAATAATGCATTCTAGCTCTGCAATTCACTATAGGTTTTTCTCATCTAACACAGTAAATAAACTCTTTACACGATAATAACTTTAGAGTAGATGTTTAACGTCCATAGCCTCTTTATGTTCCAGTCTAGTACCACGTTAACTAGCTTTAATAATTCATTGTGTCCTTGCTTCTTTTTTCTCCTAATTCTCTTTCCTTTTGTGTATTCTAGGTTCTGATTCCAATTTCTTTGTATGTATCCATTGAAATAGTTAAAATCTGCCAAGTATACTTTATTCATCAAGATAAAGATTTATATGATGAAGAAACAGATTCTCAACTGCAGTGCCGAGCTTTAAATATCACAGAGGACTTGGGTCAGGTGCAGTTTATCTTTTCAGACAAGACTGGGACACTTACTGAAAACAAGATGGTTTTCAGAAGATGCACTGTTTCTGGAATAGAGTATTCCCATGACGATAACGGTGAGCTCATGGTCACGTTTTCTATCTAACAGTTGTACTTTGGGCAAACTGAACTAGTCATAAAAGTCGCTGTAATCTCAAATCAAAAAGGAAAACAAAAGAAATTTATTAGCTGTTTTCAGCTGTTGCCTGTGTTCAGCTAGCAATGACAATCTTCCCAGAGTGTTCTGTAATATCTACAGTATGTTGTCAACACATTTAAAGCTTTTGGCTTTAGCTCCTGATGTAATAAAGCACTTGAGCACATGGCTAATGTAAGAAAATTGAATGATGTTGCTGGTCCCACAATTGTTTGGTGTATTTGAGGTATACAGTGTAAAATAATGCTTTTAAGTATACAGGCAGATTAGTGTCTGATTGAATACCTGCAATGAGATTATCCTTTAAATGCGAACAAAGCTGCCGGTTTTCATATTAACAAGAAACATAATCTGATAGATCAGCATGTTTTATGTTACCTTTGTCAGATTCTTTTCAGTGCTCCTGTGTGAAGATGGTCTGTGTCAGGTATGTTTGTTCTATGAACACTGCAGTTGAGAGAGTATCCACAAGTATCAGCCTCTTAAAACACTAAAAATTACTGTTTTTCACAAGGCAATATGAGAGTTGTCATCCCTGTCTTATTTCTTCACCCTTTTAAAATTATGAAGTGGTTTCCTATTTTGTGATGTTTGTAATTTGTGTTATTTTGTCTAACATACTATTATTATCATTTTTGAAAGAACAAATCTTAACTCTTCAAATCATATTCTGTATGCAGGAAAATACTGATAGCTACAATATTTAATTCCTGTTTGCAAAAAATAAATTTCTTATTCTACACAACACATAAAGATCTCTGATTAGGAGGTTTTCTCAACACTACAGAATTTCAGCTTACAAGTAAGATGCAAAATAAGATAAAGAATCAAAATAGACTGGGAACTCTCAAACATGCTTTAGAAAGATCTTAAATCGGAAAAAGATATTTTAAAGTAGTGGATTGTTCTTTTTTTTCTCCTACTTTGAAGTAGTACTGAGACCTTAAATTTAAAGCACTCTTTTTTGAGAAACTAGATCTTTGGGTAGTGTTATTAGTCTTACAGAAAGAACTTAGGGAGAAGTTGTGGCTTCCTAGCTCTGTACAGCAGGCAAGAAAGAGAAAAGAAGTAGAACTTAGAGTGTGTTGCTGGACTCTTAATTCTGCTTGTGACGCTCTCATTATTAATTTCTTTTTACATCTTCCCTGCTATTGATTGCTTGTTTATATTAATTTCAGAGTGTATTCTGTTTCTCACACAAATGATGTTAGTGCCAATTAAAACAGTGCAGAAAAGGTATTTTTATGAGCTTGGTCTCATCAGATAATATGTTGCCTGAACACAGGCCCCTGAGCTTGAGTTTTGTATTTTCAATCTTTTTTCTTCAAATGCCATGTAGTTGACAGAAATCTAAGTTTGTGCAGGCTTTCCTCTTATGATTTATATTACAATATAAAAATTAATGAAAACAGAGTGAATGTCACTACAAACAAAAGTGTCAGATACATAATCTGATTGGTTTTTTAGTCATTCTTTTCACCTATGGCTGTATTTGGGCTTCATTGTAAGTCCAGTCAGTATAAAATTTCTGAAAAATATAATTTTTGAATTGACACAGTATATTTACACAGTATTTTATTCTTTTGGTTTTTTCCCTCTAGGAAAAATAGGTCTTTCTCTATAATTCTCTGTATAAATTGTGATAATTTCTATTTATTTTGTTCTCTGCAATCAGTATAAATAACACAATAAATAGTATTCTTCATTCAAGCATTTTGTTAGCTCTATTCTGCAGTTTGATTTTATAACCATCTGTTATCTTTTCTTCTGCTGAAGCCTTCTTGTTTAGATATGATAAAACGTCTATCACAGCCCTTTCTGGTTTTAGGGTGTGCATCAACAACATTTCATTGCTGTGTGCTTACTTGCAAATGATTTGTGAGCCACTTTTCTGTCTTATACCAGAGTATCTGAATTTCCTGCATATGTTGTAGCTGATGCCATCCTGCTCTGCACCTCAGGTTTTGTTGAAGATTTCATGAAATAGAAAATTCTAAAATCTTTCACTTAGGGGGTGATCTGAGTCTGCCATATATGCAAGAAAATCAAGTAAAATGCATTTGCCTTTTTTGATCTGTTTCAAAGATGGCATTATGTCTTCACATAGCTAAGTATTTTTTTTTCATGGATAGTGGTTTATTACTTGGAATCAAACTTTGAGTAGCACTTTATATGAAGAAATCAATTTCAAATTATTGTACATGGGTCATGATGCAAAAGCTGTGGATAATAGGTCATTTTCCACTGTAAAAGTTGATACCTAAGGATGGAAATGACCTTGCTCTGAGCTCTTGGACTTAAGTTTGTTATTCTACTGTGGTGGGGTAGCATGTCATTCCAGTTGCTTGACCCTGGTCATGATAAGATTCTGTTTTCAGTTTTAGATAGCTGTACAAAACTTTTAAGTATTTGGTTCAAATTTATCATACCAGATGTTTGCCTCAGGCATAAATTTTAGGAGAGAAATTTCAGTTATAACAGCACCATTCGGCCATATCCAAGAACAAGGCTAAGATGTAGCAGACTTTTTTTTTCCCATGGCAAGATTTTCTGGCAAGTTTTCCTCTGAAGTCAGTTGGAGGCCCTGTATTCTGGGGCTAAGCCATGCACACACACAGAGCAGGAGAGTTGTGTCTACACTGGCAAATTGAGGTCTGAAATTTCCTGACTTTTGAACATCTGGTTTTTTTTAAACATTTTTTTTCTGCATAATCTAGGACCACTGCATATCTGTTAACTACTCCACCAACAGATTGTGAATAGTCTTCATAAACTTTCTCCATGCTGCTTTATAAGCTCTTCTCCCTAGAATTTATTCAGGCTTAAGAGAAATTATCCCGTTCTTTTCTGTTGTACAGGGATTGTTATTATACTGCACTTGACATTGTCATATCTCAGTTCCTTGCACTAAGGGAGTGCATTAAGCAAAGCACGTGAATTCCGTGACATGTACATTGGTCTTTCCCCTTCTTCCTCTCCCTATACATTCAAAGCACAATTTTGGGAGGTTGGGAGCTACTTTAAAGGTGTATGCTATGCTGTGTTAGGTTTGGCACATTTGAGGTGGCATGTCTTTTTCTTGAGTGGTTGGAGTATCTTTATTTTCCTTGGAAATTCATACCACAAAGCTGTATAAATTCCCCATGTGAAAGGTGAGCTTTATGATTATTGAGGGAGAGTTCTGTTTTGCGTCAGACATGGATGTGTTCATTATGATTTTCATCACAGAGGTTTATGTGGACCTTATCCAGGGTTAAAGCAGTTTTTACATGCTTTAAAATAAAAGCTGAAACCGCTTAATACATTTTTAGGTATGGAAACACGTTTTCATGAATGTTCTGGAGAAAACATTTTCATCCACAATTCTCTATTCACTCTGAGTTTCTTATGACGTGGATGGCGCTATGCCCAGGAGCATTGCATTGTTTTAGTCTAGACAAGAGGTGACAAAAACATGAATAAATTGCACTGGTGTGGGACAGAATCAGCCAGAGGCAGTACAAAGTATTACTCATGGGTACTGCTATGCAAAAGCTCAGCACTGAAGAGGAATCCAGGAATGCTTACGAAGACTGTAGGGGAAATTGTGAGCATACTTAATAATAGTTCCATGATGGAAGTGCTATGAAATACTCATCACTGTTGAGGTCACTTACAGTATTTTGGTGGTGGATTATGCACTGATTTGGATCAAACTATGGGAGTTTGCACTGCACGTTTGGGTCCTGTGGAGACTATATTGACAAGGATGGGATACTAGTTATCTAATTGTTGATATTTGCATGGAGGATAATAATCTGATAAGTTTACAGTTACTGGAGAAAATTAAACATTTGTGAGATGTAATTTACCAGATTTGTTTTAGACATCTATGATGGTACTCTAATACATGCCTATTTCTCTGTGGTGTAGAACTTTCTGTACAGACGAAGAGAATTCCCACCTCACATCTGTCTGACTGTTGTCTTCTCCAAAGGTTCTTCTTGACTGGCAGTGTGTTAATTCAGGAGCAGGCCATGTCACGGACTATTCCAAGTAGAAAAATGATTATTGCATTCATGAATGTTCTGGGTATTTACGGAATACCTGTTGGTACTATACTCTGGTTAAATCCCAAATCCCAGAATTATTCTTCCAATCAGTACTACCTTCTAGCCCAAAAGAATATTAGCACAAAAAAAGAAGAAGAAGAAGAAGAAAAAAAAAAAAAAGTGTTGTTTCCCTGTATGACAAATCACATGCCCATACCAGAGCTCTGCCATTCAGGCTACGAGACAATTTCTAATTTCTCTTGGGGCCATGCCCCAAGTCTGCCTGCTAATCTCAGAGACAGTAGGTGCCCAAAAGCAGACTGTGCTTCTGAAAGTCCTAACATGATTTTGCTACAACCAGATGGTCTTGGCCTGACATTTGTCATAGTTGTTTTCCAAATGCTAAATTAATCACACTCCTGCCTATGGGATGTGATCTCTGTTTTTCTAGTTTTAGCTACCCATTGTATGAAACTGTTGACAAAACACCAATTGAATCTCCATGAATACAACCACACAAATCTGAAAAATCAGAGTTTTTCTTTCTTTTCTTTGAATTCCTCCCCGTTCCTTCCAATGACTGTGGAAAAATTATAGACAACATAAGAAGAGAAGTTTATGGAAGTGAAGGCAGATAATAAAAACCTCAGTAAATTTCTCTTGTCTAACAAAGTTTCTTAATCACTAAATCTGAGAGAGAATGAGTTTATTTCTGCTGTCCAGTTTTTCTTGAGGAAGGTTGGCTAGCAACTAATTTTCATAGGAAAGTACATTATGTTAAAAAAAAAATCTTTATTATTTTAGGAGGCTGTTTTGTAGTGGAATTTTCTTACTCTTTTTGTGTGTAGTCACAAGAACGTAGTCTGCATAGTCCAGCCATATTAGAGATTTTTTTTTTTTTCTTTTTGCATGGAAATCTAAAAAACTTTTCGATAANNGATAAATGCAGCGGTTGCTTCCAAAGAGATTTCTCATCTGCCACCTTTAAAATCTGACAAGCTTCAGAAATCAGAGTAGTCCATTTAGCCTTTTCCAGAAAGCTGAAAACCTTTTGCAGAACTGGGTACTTCAGGCACTCTGTAACTTTTTTGTAGTTTCTCTTTACATTTCTTATTGTTTTTTGAAAAATTTTAGTTGGTAACTAAGGAGAAAACCAGTATGAGCAGATGTAGAACTCAGTATGTAGGAAGTGCCCCATTTGAAATGCCATAAAAGACAGAATAACTCTTATCTAGAGACAAGTACTACTTTTCTCTAAGCATATACCTACACTGGCAGTTTCTCTGAAAAATCTCAAGAAAAAAGGAATTAACTCTGTTTCTAAGTAAAGAGTTCTTAATAAAGGATTTGAGGTTATTAAGGCCCTGGGGATGCCAAGAGGTTAGAGGAAGGGAAATCTTGGTGTTATGGGCAAGTCCTTGCAAAGTAAATTAAGATTATATTAGCACACTTGTACAAATTTATAGCATTCTAGCTGCTTGACTGAATCTTTATGTAGACACTAGAGTGCACTTCAAAGTGAAATAAGCTTGCACTTATAAAAATAATAAGGAAATAAGGTGGTGTGATGGTGAAAGTGCTGCACATCTAGATTTACTTTGTGACAGTTCGATAGCAGCCTTATTGAATGGTTTGAGGCAAAATGGAATTTTTCCATGGTGAAAGAGTGTGCACACATTGACAGCTTAAGTATTCTAGTTTAGGGGGTCTGCAGTTTTATTGTGCTTGAAGAGAAATTCTTTTAATGTTCCTAATCCCACATTTCAAGTTAGTGGAACATCTGGCTGTGTAGCAACAGTGTTTCTGTCAGCCTACAAAATGGACACGTCGTATGTGGCATGGAAGGTAAAAAAGAAAAAAAAAACACCCAAAATTAAAGAAATTTAAAAAAGAAAAACCAAGAAATTAAAGAAAAGGGTTTTTAAAAGAAAACAATTTATCTTCCAATACTTAGCAGCTACTACAGGATCTTTATTTATAGCTTCCTGCTGTCTTCTGAAAGATAAAAGAGGGTTAATGGAATAAGTATTAACTGTTGTTTCTTCTTTGTGCCATAAATATAAAGTGAAGTACAGGATAGTGAAATTTGACTTTCATGAATTGCATTGCTGTGTTACCAAAGTTGTTTGTGTCTTTGCCCTTAATAAGAAACTCAATTGAAAAAAAGATCAAGGCCATCAATTTTCAGTGCTGAAACTGAAAAACATCCCACA
>VZTR01032467.1:0-64977 GCA_013400775.1 Chaetops frenatus | reverse complement strand
GGCTGCATGCTGTGTTGTACAAGGGGCTGGGGGTTGCACTGGGGGTCTGGCGTCTGGGTGGGAGGTGGGGTCCACGCAGGGACCGGGGAGGGGGCCTGGGGGTTGTGCGTTGTCTGATAGGGAGGGTTGGGATCTGCGCAAGGGGGAGCTGAGGGCCGCGCAGCGGTCCGGATGCCATCCCTTGCGTGCCCGCAGCCAGAAGGTGTCCCTTGGGTCTGGGGGTGTGCTGGGGACGGGACGCCCCTGTATCCCCCCACACCAGCGTCCCTGACCCGTTCCCCTCCGCGTGCCCCCAGCCCGCAGCCGGAAGCCGTCCCTGGGGGAGCTGCTGCTGCGCCACGCCAACAGCCCGACACGGGCCCGGCACGCGGCACAGCTGGCACTGCAGGGGCTGCGGGACGGGGGGCTGCACCCCCTGGCCCCCCCGGCGCGGCACGGCGAGGCCCTGCGCGTGCGCAACGCCGTCTACTGCGCCGTCATCTTCAGCGAGTTCCTCAAGGAGCTGGCAGCCATCGCCCAGGCCCACGCCGTCACCTCCCCCTTCCTCACCGAGCCCCCCGAGGAGTGACCCCCGGGCCCCCTTTTTAACCCCGGACTCGGACCTTTTTAATTTATTGGGGCGGAGCTGCGCTGAGGCCGGGCTGCACTTTGGACGCGAGTGGCCGCCCCCCGCCTCGCGCCCCCGGGGGAGCAGGGCAGGACCCTAGGGGCCCCCGGGGCTCGCAGGGCGGGGGTCGCGGGGCGGGCTGGCTCTGCCCCCCTCGGCCCCCCGGGGGTTCCTGGTGCCCACCCAGCCGCTCTCTATGCAACCCCCGGGGTGTGGGGCTGGGGGGGCTGTGCATGGGGAGGGGATGTGTGTCTGTGCTGTGTAAAACCCTTTGGAATAAAGGGTCTGATTGAGGGCATCGCCTCCCCCCAGTCTGTGCAGATCTCAGGGTTTGGGGGGGCCGGCCAGGATACCAGGGCACCCTGCACAGGCGGGTGACTGCAGCTTGAGACACCCCGTGTCTGCTGCCCCCTCAGCTCTGGGGGGCTCTGGGGGTCTGCAGGCAGCCACAGGCCCTGGGGGGAAGCTGTGACTGTGAGGGGACAGCAAGCGGCTCGTGGAGTGGGTGCCAGCATTGGTCCCTGCAGGTGTGGGGTGTCCTGGCTCCCTGGTGCCACTGCAGTTCCCATCCAGCAGCAGCGACCTGGGACACTCCCAGGACCCTGTTCATGGCCCTCACCCAGAGGTTTCCCAGTGCTGCTGAGGTGAGAATGGAAATCGGGATGAGGGTGGAGATGCAGATCATTAGATGGGGTGAGGATGGAGGTGGGATGAGGTTGAAGGGGATGGAGCCCCAGTGGTGGCATCTCCTGCGCTGTTGGGGATTCTGGGGGGCACCAAGCCTTCTGAGCATGTCCAGGGTCTTCCCTGGATTTGGGGAGTAGGGGCTGGAGCCCCAGCAGGGGCTGAGGGAGCTGGGCAAGGGGCTGAGGCTGCAGAAAAGGAGGCTCAGGGGGGACCTTGTGGCTCTGCACAACTCCCTGGCAGGAGGGGCAGTGAGGGGGGGTCGGGCTCTGCTGCCAGGGAACAGGGACAGGAGGAGAGGGAAGGGCCTCAGGCTGGGCCAGGGGAGGCTCAGCTTGGACAGCAGCAGGAATTTCCCCATGGAAAGGGAGCTCAGGCCTTGGCAGGGGCTGCCCAGGGAGCTTTGCAGTGCCCATCCCTGCAGGTGCCCAAGGAAGGGCTGGAGGTGGCACTCAGTGCTCTGGACTGGGGACAAGGCGGGGGTCGCTCACAGGTCGGACTCGCTGTTCTGGAGGGGCCGTTCGGCCCCGGACGGCTCCGGGATTCCCGAGCTGCTCCCGCTTTTCCGCGGCCCCTCCGCCCCGGGCCCGCCCCGGCGCCTCACAACGGCGGCGTGACGCCACTTCCTGCCCCTGGCCCCGCCCCCGGGTTAACCCGCGCCCCGCACGCTCGGCGGCCTCTTTCCGGCCGCGCGCGCCAAGATGGCGGACACGCAGGTGGGTGCTGCGCGGGGCCCCCCCCGGGACAGCCCCGGGACAGCCCCGAGATACCCTCGGGGAGACCCCTGAGACGGTGATGCCGGCACAGCGGTGCTGGGGGGCGCGGGGGAGGCGGCCCGGACCGGGGAGGGGCGGCATGCGGGAGAGGCGGTCGGTGCCTTAAGGGTCTTGGCGGGGGATGACGAGGGGAGGTGTCGGGGATCTGGGTGTGGGAAGGGGAGAGGCACCCGTTCCCCGGGGTCCGTGGAAGGAAGGGGGGCGGAATCTGAGGGACGGGGAGGGTCTCGATTCGCCAGGGTTTTGGGGAAGGGGCGACGAGGGCGGCTCTCGGTACGCCGGGGTTTCGGGGGAGGACAGAGGGTCCCGTGCTCCGAGGTGTTGGGCGGAGTGGAAATCTCAGTGCCCTGGGGTTTTAGTGCTTGTGGGGAGGGTCCCGTGTCTCGGGGCGGGTGGGACGAAGGCGGGGCGGAATCTCGGTGCCGCAAAGGTTTGGGGTGGGCGAGCAGAGCGTCCCGTGCCCTGAGCTCGGGACGGGGCCTCGGTGCCCCCAGATTTGGGGGAGGGCAGAGGGCGCAGTGTCCCGTGGTTGAGGGGGAAAGATCTCGGTGCCCCGGGGCCGGGGCTGGGCTCATTCCCGGTGCTGAGGATCCCTTGCCGGGGCTCCCAGGGCCTGGCTCCCCCCGCCCGGTGCCGAGCCCCGTGCTGAACCCCCCATGCTGTGTCCCACCCCCAGACGGAACGCGCCTACCAGAAGCAGCCGACGATCTTCCAGAACAAGAAACGGGTCCTGCTGGGCGAGGGCGGCAAGGAGAAGTTGCCTCGCTACTACCGCAACGTGGGGCTGGGCTTCAAGACCCCCAAGGAGGTGAGGGGGGGCCTGGGGACGGGACTGGGGGCTGTGGTGGTCCTGATGTGGATGTGGCATTCCAGGATGGGGTCAGCGGTGGCCCTGGCAGTCCTGCTTGGGCTCGAGGTCTCTGGTGGCTTTTCCCCACCTGAACCATTCCACGATTCCTGTGTGTGCGAGCGTGCTCTGGGCTCTGGTGGTGCATGAGCTGTGTGTCCCACCTGACACTCACCTGTCCTTGCAGGCCATCGAGGGCACCTACATCGACAAAAAGTGTCCCTTCACTGGGAATGTCTCCATCCGGGGCCGCATACTCTCAGGTGAGCTGGCACATGCCCAGAGGAGTCCTGTGGGGGATGTGGGGCAGGTAAGCAGCCCCCCTCAGGTACCTGTAACCTGCCTCGGTCCTGGGGCTGCAGATGATGCCAATCTCACGATGGTCTGCCGAGCCCACCGCGGGCCTGACGACACTGCCACATGGCTTTACTGATGCAGGTGACAGGACCAGGTGCCCTCCAGGTGTGCTGGAGGGCAGATGTGGGGTAGGATGGGAGCTGGTGCTGTGGGGAGCGTTAGTAAATGTGTTAGAAGGGCTTGAAAAAAGAGCCATAGTTGGGTTTATAACAGAAGGGGGGAGGTTGTGGCCTGGCAGCGAGGGGGCAGTAAATTGGGATAAATTCCCAGAATTGGTGTGTGTTGGTACCAGGTGCCACACCGATCCCTGCCAGTGCCCTTGGGTGCTCCTGCAGCAGCCATCAGGTGTGATGCCCCCAGTGCCTGTGTCTCAGGTGTCCCGTGCCCCCGGTGCAGGTGTGGTGACCAAGATGAAGATGCAGCGCACGATCGTCATCCGCCGCGATTACCTGCACTACATCCGCAAGTACAACCGCTTTGAGAAGCGCCACAAGAACATGTCGGTGCACCTGTCCCCCTGCTTCAGGTGTGTGCCTGGCCCTGGGGTGTCCCCACACCTGTCCTGGCTGCTTGTGGGTAGTGCTGAACTCACACACACCGGTGAGGGCACACCTGGGTGGGACACGGGTGGGCTCATAGCCCTTTCTCACCTGGAACCTGCTCACAGGTGATGATGTCCAAACTCACGATGGTCTGCAGAGTCCCCCGGGTGAGGGGCTGCTGACAATGCCACTGGCATGTGCTGAACCTTGGGGCAGGTTCCAGGCACTACCTGTGGGAGCCTTGTGCTCCCTCCCGGGAGGAACAGCCAGGTTGGGCAGTTGTGAGGGACAGGTGAAGCCCCAGGAGCTCCCCTGACCCCCAGGTGTCATTGCAGGGATGTGCAGATTGGGGACATCGTGACAGTGGGCGAGTGCCGCCCCCTCAGCAAGACCGTGCGCTTCAACGTGCTCAAGGTGACCAAGGCTGCAGGCACCAAGAAACAGTTCCAGAAGTTCTGACACCCGTGGGGACAGGTGTGGGAGGAATAAACGTTGGGAAAATAGAGCTGCCTGTGTGTGAGCTGGGATGAGTTGTGTGCAGTGCAGGTGTGAGGTGCTGGGAGCACAGGTCACAGCACAAGGCAGAAGGGGACACTCTGCAGCTGCTCTTGTCACCTGCTGTGTCCCAGTTCAGTGCTGGTTTGTTCTGGGCTGTGTCTCCCCTCCCAGCGCCGCTGCAGCAGGTGCTGGGTGTGGGTTTGGTAATAATTCAGAACCTGAAGTCACCTGGTGGTGGCAGGGGCAGGTGTGGCCCTGAGGGTTCTTTCTCAAGAGTGAGTGGTTCAGCACTGGTGGCAGCATCTGGGGATGGCTGTGGCAGTGTCACCTTCACATCCAAGTGTCCAAGGCCAGGTTGGACAGGACTTAGAGCAGCCTGGTCTAGTGGGAGATGTCCCTGCCCATGCAGGGAGGTAGAACTGGATGAGCTTTAAAGATTCCTCTGAACCCAAACTGTTCCATGAGTCCATGACCTCTAGCTGCCTCCACCTGCTCCAGGTGATCCCCACACCTTTGGCTCTGGGCTGGAGCTTATAGCCTTACTTTGTGCTCAGACTCTTGAAAGGAACTTAAGTGTTTAAGATCACACAATTCCCAGTAAATTTAGATTTTTGGGGCTCAGTGGCATCCACACCTTCCTTCTTGGTCCTGCCAGGACCATGGGACTGTCACGTGTTTGCTCTGGAAATCGGGAGCAGCTGAGGATGTGGGACCCGGTGGTCCAGGACAACAAACAGCAGAGTTTTTAGTTGGTTGGGAGGGTCTTACTGGTGTCCAATGCCAGCAGGTGCTGTGAGTGCACTGGTTCATCCCCCAGTTATCTGAGGATGGTGGAACATCCTGAGTTGGAAGGGACACACGAGGACCGTCGGGGTCCTGTGCCCAGCCAGAGTCACTGGTCTCATGCAGCATTTCCCAACTTCAGCCCCTGGTGATGGCACTGCCCTGGCTGTGAAGCTGCTCCAGTCAGGGTTAAAGGGGAGCACGTGGTGCAGGAGACAACGGGGACAGGGCATCCATCACCATCTGGCCTGGGACCCTGGTGTGTGCCTGTGTGAGACCCCCAGCTCCTGAGCAGGGGGAGCTGAATCCCTGTGAACCACCCTGCACTGAAACTCCCCCAAACTGGTGGTGCCACCAGCCCTGCCTGTGTCCCACAGCAGAGGGCTACGAGAAGGACAAGCTCCACACCCAGCTCCTTCCCATGTCCTCACAGCCCGGGATGGGATGGAGCTGTGGGCAGCAGGAGTGTCCCACACGTGGGTTACCTGAGCACTGGTGTCCTCGTGGGTGTCACAGGGGGTCCCAGAGGGGCCCTTGGGTCCTGCTGCACCCTCTGTCAGCACCAGTGGGTTTGGGAGCGTTTGCCTTGTGAAAATCACATTTATGATGATTTCTGTGACAGGGCTGTGCCCGTGGCCGTGGCAGCTCCTGTGCCCTCAGCTGGCACCGCCTTCAGCTGGCCTGGGCTGACCCTTCCCAGTGCCCAACGCCACTGGTTTGTCTCTGGGATGTGGAGCTGGGGGTGCTGGGAGTGAGTCCCGACTCCAGTGACAGGGGCAGCTCTAGCTGGCAGTCAGAGCCAGGTGAGTGCTGCTCAGGCTGCTCTGAGCTGTCTCGTGCCCCTGACCCATCCTCGTCCTCCCTGTCCCACCTCTCCTCCTGTCCCCAGGACACCTGTCCCAGGCTGCCCTGCTGCTGTGAGTGCCAGTGTGTAACTGTGACTTCCCAAAGCTTCAATGTCCTTTCCCAGCTGCAGCCAAGGCCTGGTCCAGGGGAGCCCCGGGAGCCCTGCAGCACTGATGGTTGTGGTGTTTTCCCCCACGGTTCCCATATGGAAGCCCCCCAGGGCCGGGACCAATCCTCAGGCTGCCTGGAGCCTACATCCCCCACACCTTAATGCCCAATTATTTGCTCCTTGATAGATTATCCCAAGCCTTCTTCCCGGAGTGATTAGTCCTCCTCCTTCACTCCCTTAAGCAGATTTATCTGGCTAATGTGCCTCCCCTGTGAATTAGCCCAACAAGCCTGTTTTTAACACCAAGCTGTGACTTTATTGGGGTATCTGAGCTGGGGGTGGCCTCTGCTCCTCCTGCCCTGAACCCTGCTGAGAGCTGTGGGTCCTGGTGATGTTCCTGCTGCACCTGCAGAACTGACACAGGGACAGCTCATGTTAAAAGCTTTCCCTCTTAATCCCTTCCTAATCCCTCCTAAACCCTCATGACATGCTCAGAGCTGCTGGATTTGGGTTTTTTTTTGGGGAAGCAGCTCCCAGTAGTGGTGAGGAGAGCGATCTGTGCCGCCTCAGGGACCCCCATTTCTCAGCTCCTGGGTTTTACCTTCTGCCAAAAGATCACAGAAGCTTCACTGCCAGAGCTGAAAGACCAGCCCCATCCTCTGGCAGGAGTGGGGCACTTGGTCCTTTTCCTCCTTTTCTCCAGAGCAGGAACTGATGCGTTTGGGGCTGTGGGGATGGGAGGATCATCTGGCACAGGGTGAGCCAGCCTGGCACAATCCCTGTCCCTGGAGACCTGCCTGGCATGGGAGAGCCAGCCTGGCACCATCTATGGCTCCAAAGAGCTTCTGCCTGGCAAGGAGAGCCAGCCTGGCACAATCCATGGCCCCAGGAGTTGGTGGCTGTTCCATGGCCCTGGCTGTGTCCCTCAGCCAACCCCGACTTGCCAGCATGGAACAAACCCCCCCATTCCATTAATTGAACATTCACTTCATCAGCTTCATCCCCATCCAGCCCTCTCAAGGTTGGTAAATTTTGGAATGGATTCCCCTGTCTGGCAGCTCAATTACTCTGACTGCACCTGCTCCAGCTGCCAAAGGGGCTCCTCGTACTCTCCCTGTGGGTGCCACAAAGTGGGAATTCACCACCCTTGGCCTGACCATGGCAGCTGTGTTTGCAATCCAAAGTTCCCAAATGCAGAGACATTTGTGCATCTCAGGGGCTTGTGATCCCAAGGTGGAACTCCCCAATTCCAGTTTCTCAAGAGCTGGAAGGGACCTTAAAACCCTTCTCATTCCAAACCCCTGCCATGGGCAGGGACAGCTCCCACTGTCCCAGGCTGCTCCCAGCCCCAATGTCCAACCTGGCCTTGGGCACTGCCAGGGATCCAGGGGCAGCCACAGCAAATCTGGGCACCCTGTGCCAGGGCCGGCCGACCCTCCCAGGGAACAATTCCTGCCCAAAATCCCATCCAGCCCTGCCCTCTGGCACTGGGAAGCCATTCCCTGGGTCCTGTCCCTCCATTCCTTGTCCCCAGTCCCTCTCCAGCTCTCCTGGAGGTGGCACTCAGTGCTCTGGGCTGGGGACAAGGTGCCCATGGGGCACAGCTGGGACTCCATGGGCTGGGAGGGCTTTCCCAGCCTCAGGGATTTTGGGATTCCTGGTGGCCAAACCCAGGCTGTGTTTCCAGTTCTGAGCTCCGAGCTGCTGCTCCTTTGAGGCTCTGAGCACCCCCAGCCCCATTCCCCCCATCCCTCCTGGCTGGGTGGCTGCTGTGGGGTATCACTGTGTGTTGGAGCACCAGCCTGTGCATGTTTCATTATTTCCTAAGGAATGTAATTTGCAAACTCAATTTAAGCTGTGGCTCTGCAGCCTTTGGGCCGTGCTGTGCTCTGGGCACAGCTCCTGCCTGGCCCTGTGGCTTTCTCGGTATCGGTGTCCCCGTGGCCATGGCTCTTTTGTTGGCTTCCTGGGAGTCCTTCCCTGTGCTCCTGCTGAAGGCCACTGCTGCCACCTCATCCCCTGCACTGCTGACACACACAGCCCCCCTCCTCCCTCCCTGCATCTCGGTGAGTGAGGCTGTTCTGTGTGTGACAGCCACTCCAGGGTACCCCGTCCCATCCTTCGGCTCCTAAACCTGTGCTCGTCCCTTCTGTCAGGGCTGGTGTCACCCCTGCCCCCCCTCACCTCCCTCAGCTCCTGCAGCTCACCCAGAGCTGCCCTTCAGGACTCAAACAATTCAATGTTCTGCGAAGGTGAAAGTCTAATAATTCACATCTTGAACAAAGTTTGGTCTTGACCAGGCTTGGAACACCCTGCTCCAGTGGGATGTGTCCCTGCCCATGGCAGGGTTTGGGACTGGATGAGCTTTAAGGTCCCTCCCAACCCAAATCATTCTGTGATTCTGTGATTAGAACACTCTGGGTCCCGTGGTGGGAATTGCTAAATGCTTCCTGAGGCAGACAGGGGACAATTAAGGTCCCTCCCAACCCAAAATATTCATCATCTCCTGGGGACAACATCAATCATCCCTCAGGTATTGTGCGAGACAGCGCAGCAGGGTCGGGTCCTCCAGGGATTTTTCCATCATCCCACAATATCCTGCTCCATCTGACAGGGACTCAGCCCTTCAGGATGGGAAAGGGCCTGCAGAGCTCCCTGTGAGCTCCTCACTCACACTCGGGCCATGGGATGGAGCACCCTGGCTCCAGCTAAGGCTGTCTCCAGCCCGGTTCTCCATGGGATGGACCCTGAGGGCAGCACCCAAACCTGTCCCAGCCTGTGTGTGCACAGAGGTGCAGAGTCCCATGCAGACCCGGTCCCAAGCCCAGCTCCAGGCACATAATACCCAGACTGTGACAGTGATAATGTGCTGGGCTTCCTCCTGGAGCTGGAAATCCCGGTCCCCCAGCCTGGGCTGTCACTTTCCAGCCCCACACCACATCACGGCCCCATGGTCAGTCAGAGACTCCCTCACTCCCTTTTTTCTCTGTAATTTCCCCAGAATCTGAGCAGGCTGTTTGTTTTGCTGCATCTCCAGCCCTGTGGGGAGGTTTCAGCTCCAGGAGTGCAGGGACAATGCTGCCACAGTGCCCTTGTGGGATCAGACACTGAGTGATGGATATTCTAGTGAGAGAAAGGAGCCTTTGGTTCCTGAACAGGGCAGGGAGGACCTTGGCACCCTCAGGGACAGGCACAGGGGCAGAGCAGGGGTGGAACTGAGGACTGGAGACACCAGATACAAACCTGAGGAGAGGAGCTGCTGCCAAATGTCCTGGCAAATGATCCTGTCCTGAAGAGGTCCACGGTTTTGGAAGAGAGACACCACTGAAAGTGGCAGCTCTGGTGTCACCAGTGTGGGCACTGTGACCAGCACAGCTTGGAGGATGCTGCCAGGGTTCCTGTGCCCCTCCAAGGAGCAGAGCAGGCAGGACTTGCCTTCATCCAAAACGAGGATGTGCTTGGAAAATCCCCTCATCAGAGAGCAGCACAAGCAAAACCTGTGTGCGAGGGGACCTGTGGGTTCCATTGCTGTTCTCAGGGTGTGCCAGGCCCTGCCCAGGAACCCCAGCACAGGTTTGATGTCCCTGTCCCTCGGTCAGCTCCGGTGTTCCCTGTCTGGGGCTCTCTGTCCCTGTCTGAGCCACATTCCTGTGTCCCCCAGGTGCCCGGGGGTGGTGGGGCAGAGCACACCTGGCCCCACGTTCACCCCATTGCTGGGCTCCCCGTGCCAGGCAGGAGCTCCCACCTGCAGGCTGGGACAGGGTCAGGGGGAGTTTCCATGGTGGAATTGCTGTTTTCCTGAGCTCTGGGAAGCTGCTGCCCACCCCCGTGCCAGGCAGACCAGGACAGCTGGCACTGCAGAGTGAGTCAGGAGGGTAATTACATGTAATCATGTGTAATTATGTGTAATTCTGTGTCACGCCATGCAATCCTTTGCCATTTTGGTGACAGCATCTGCTGAGTCAGCCTTTCCCCAACCAGGGACTTTCCCATGGGAATTCCTCACCTTGCTGTGGCTGGAGCTGGAGGCTGGACCTTCCCAGCCCTCACCTTGCTGTCACCAGCATTTACACCTTCACGTGAGTGACACCTGGGGACACGGCCCGGGGGGGGCCTTGCCAGTGCTGGGGGAGCAGCTGGACCCCATGGTCTCAGAGGGAGGTGATTGATCAAAGGCTGGACTTGATGACCTTGGAGGTCTTGTCCACCCTCAGTGACCCTGGGGTTCTGGGGGGTTTCGGGGGGTCTCTGGGGGTGGGGCAGCAGCTGCTGCAGCCATTGCTCAGGTGAATCTCTGCCCACCCTGTGCATCTGTCCTGGGGCTCCTGTGCTGTTCCCAGAGCTCAGGGCAGAGAGGGCAGCTAATTGAAACAATTAATTAGCTAGATAATTAATTGCCTGCTGCTTCTGCGTGAGGCACTTATTATTATTTATTTCTTTATTTATTTAGCTATTGACTTGTTTAGTTCTTTAATTATTTAGCTATTCTGGAAATTAATTAGTTAATTACTCAATGACTTAATTATTTAATTATTTATTTGTTCTGGCAATTCAGTATTTAATTACTTAGTTATGTAATTATTTATTTACGCAGTAAATTAATTATTTTACCAGAGGCCACAGCCCATCTCTGTCACCCCCACCAATGCCAGGGACCAGCCAAGAGCCAGCACAGGAATCAGCTAGGCAGCAACAGGAGAAATTCCTGCAGCTTTGCAGGGTCCCAGGTGAGGTTTCAGCCTCAACCAACTCTTTGTCCCACCTGCCCTCAGGCTCCTCCTCCTCCTCTTGTGCTGGGGATCCCCTGGGGCTGCAGCCACGTCCTGCTCCTGAAATGAGGTGGAGTGGGGGGATTTCAGGGGTGGAAATGGGGAGCTGGGAACATCACATCAGTACCCCCAACCTTTCCCAGGTGCTGCTGGCTTAGGGGGGAAGGAGAGTGGAGGAGCAGTGCAGGTCTGGGCAGCCCTGCACAGGTGGGGAAACTGAGGCAAGGTGTGCCAAGGGAGGTTGAGGTTGGATATTGGGAAAATGGATGCAGTCCCTGTCCCTGGAGGGACTTAAAAGCCGTGTGGATATGGGGACAGGGGTTGGTGGTGCCCTGGCAGCTCTGGGGAACTTCTGTGACTTGGTGGTCCCTGAGGGCTCTTCCCACCTCAGCAATTCCATGATCCCGTGATCTGCAGAGGTCCCCGGGGCACACCTGGCCTGGCCTTGATGCCACAGAGCAGGATGACCCCCTCGGCTGTGCCATCTCCTTCTGTGCAGGGGACACTCCTTCCAGGGAGGGTGCTGCAGGAGCAGGAACAGCAGCTCTGGAACGCCCCTGGTGCCACTTCCAGAGCCGTGCTCTCCTGGCCTGGGGCTGTGTGGGGTCCAGCACAGAGCCAGCCTGGGCTGTGACATCCTGCCCTGCACCCCCCTGCTCCCCGTGCTCTTCTTCCTGGGAGAAAACACTTCAAGGTGAAATCTGCCCTGAGGCTCTGCAGGTGAGGAGACAAACACAAACCCACCCCGTGTGTCCTGAGGGGGAGGGCCAGTTTTGGCCCCTGAGGTGGCAGAGCCGGCTGTGGCCCCGGTGCTGGAGGCAGGACAGTCGCCCGAGCCCGTGTGTGCTGTGATTCACCCCTAAACCTGCGAGAGAAGCAGAAAGGGAGGAAATAACCCAACGAGGCTGGTGTGGAGCTGAGTCTCTGAACTCCTGGGGAAGATTTAGGGCTCTGGTTTGAGGGTGAAGGGGAGAAGGACAAAATGTGGCACTGAGGCCACGGGCTGAGCCCCAAAGGAGGCTTTTGGGGGTGCTGCTGCTGCCCTTTCTTGCTGCAATCCGCTCTGACACCGCTCCTGTGGGAGCCCTCTTGCTTTGGAGCCCTGCTCAGCCAGGCCCCCAGCTCCTCCCTGCAGCTCTCCCAGGGGTGGGAGATGGGGTGCAGGGGGGGCTGTGGGGGGCTCCCAGAGCTCAGCCTCAGCAGGGGCCCGGGGTTCCTCGGGGAGCTGATGTGAACCAGACCCCAGCAGGGGGGTTTTGGTGCGGGAGGGCTCAGCTGCAGTGGGCACTGCCTGGAGCCTGGGTGGGAGCTCCTGGGGACCCCCTGGAGCACCATCACGCCCCTGCTGTGCACCAGCCCCTTCCCCAGACCCCCCAGCCCTGGCCCTGCTGCTCTGGGCAGGCGTCGGGGTCCCTGTGCATCCCCCGTGGCCTCTGTGCCCTGCTTTGGGGGGTCTTCACTCATGGCCTTCCTTGCAGCGCCACCAGCACAGCCACACCGAGAGCCACGGTCCCCAGCAGTCCCAGTGCAGGAGAACCTCCTGCTTCCACTCAGGGCTGGTGTCACACTCTGTCACACACTGTCACACCCTGTTGTCACACCCAGGGAAGCTGCACACCTTCAGGCAGGTGCTTGGCTCACCATGTGGGGGAAGAGAAACCTCAGAACCAGGAGTGTCACCAGCCCAGAGTGTCCCTGGCCTGGCTGACCCCTGCACAGAGGTCACTCCAGGCCAGCTCTCCATGCTCAGGGACACTGAGGAAGGAGGGGACAGTCCCTCTTTGCACGCTGCAGGCACTGGGAGGAGAAGGGTCTGTGAGTAAATAAAAGTGATTAAAATGTCCTCAGGAACAATAGTGGAGCAGCTGTGAGTGCCTGGAGCTGAGCCTGGGAAAGCAGCAGGTGAGGAGCCTGGGGCAGGGAGCGTGGCTGTGCTGAGGGTGCTGTCCTGTGCCACCCCTGTCACCCCTGTCACCCCTGCCCTGGGGGACAAACAGGTCTGTCCATGTCACTCCTGTCAGTCCTGTCACCCCGGCCCAGGGGGATGAGCAGCTCGGTGGCACTTTTCACTGGGATGGGGAAAAGGGAACCACAGGAGGGTTTGGCTTGGGAGGGACATTTAAAGCTCATTTTGTTCCTCCCCCTTGCCATGGGCAGGGACACCTGCCACTGGGACAAGGTGCTCTGAGCCCCATCCAGCCTGGCCTTGGAGACTTTGGGTCCTTGTCCTTAGAGGTTTGCTATAAGGAAAATGAGCCAGATCCTGCTCCAGCCATGATGCAAATGTCCCTTACCCCGGGGGGACAGTGGGGGCTCAGTGAAGGGCTGCCTCAGGACACACCATGGATGCCCTTCAGGTCTTGGGGGACAGATGGGGCTCGTGTCCCACTGTGCCAGGCTGCAGGACCCCCCCTCCTTGTTCCTCCTCTGCAGCATCCAGCGGACCCTCCCAGCCCCCAGCACTGCTGCCCAGAGCCTCAGGGCCTGGCCCTGGGTGAAGGCTGTCACCTTCACGGCCTCCCCCCACACTGGGCAATGCCACCACCATCCCTGGGTGACACCTCGAGCCCTGGGTGACACCACAAGCCCTGGAGCTGCCTGGCTGCAGGACCATTTCTTGCCTCACAGGGACCTCTAGAGTCACTCTCCCAAAGTCTCAGCACTCCTCCACTCCTACGAGTGGTGCTGTCCATGTCTCATCTCTCCTGCACAGGCTGGAGCTTCCCAAGGAGCTCTCCCTGCTCCTTTTCCTCACGCCAACCCCAGAGGGTCCCCTTTGTGTGCCCCAGCTCTGGGGACAGCAGGGGCATCCCCCACAGCTCACTGCTCCCAGTGACACCTCTATTTCTGGGACTCCCTCCTTGCTCCTGGGCCCTGCCGTGCTGGCTCTGGGTTCCTGCTGCACCCTCGGGAAGGCTCTTGCCCCCTGAAGCCCCCCAGGTGCTGGTCTGGGGTGGGATGTGGCCCAGGGTGTCTCTGGGGCCACGCTGGGCTGTCTGTGGCACGGGGTGCAGGGAGGCAGCTGGAAACCAGCCCAAGGTGGAAGACTGTGTGTCAGGAAGGAAACCTGGAGCTCCTTGGGCAAGCCCTGTGCTGGAGGCACAGCAACAGCACATCCTCTGTTCCACAGAATGACAGAATCACTTGGATAAGCCTGGAAAAACTCCCAGGTCACTGAGTGAAGGCAATGGCACCAAGAGCCAGGGACTCAATGCCTGGGTGCCAGAAGTCCATTTATTGACTGATCAGTCTCATCTCATACACCCTTTAGTGTGAGCTCAAGCAATTATCACTGTAACAACCTTATCTATATTTCTCAATTTTACCTATGCACAGCCTAGCACAAATATGTAAGGTATTGCAAGCTGAGCATCCTTTCCTAAATCCCCTTTCCTCTTGCCCAGAGCAGGCCCAAGGCTTGGGCCTGGCATTGTCAGTGTATCTGCTGCTGTCATGAGTTCTGCAGTGCTCCCAGTTTGGCTCTCTGGCTGTATTGCTGCAATTGAGTCCAACCTTCCAGTGGCACATTTCCCGTGCAGCCCCTGCCCTGGCAGGACAGGGGGGCTCGGGGCTGGCACTGGGGATGGGCACGGCTCTGCACAGGAGGAGCTGCAGCCCGCCCTGCAGGGAGCTCACAGCATCACCCAAATCCCCTCCTGCAGCCAAAGGAGCAATCCAATCCAAATGCTGCATTTTGAGATGCATGAGGCATCAGGGGAGAGATAACACCAATATTGCTAATTGTGTAGCTCCTGTTGAACATTTCCACGGCTGCTGCGGGCGGGACAGTGCCTTGTCAGGGAGTTGCTGCCTTTCCTGGATCCAGGATCCTTCTGCAATAGCAGAACCTCCCACTCCTGCTTCCTTGTTACCCCAGGAGCCTCTGGGGGAAGAGGGGGATGTGTCCCAGGGTAAAGGAGGGATGGGAAAGGAGGGGTTGAGACTGAGATCAGTGTCACTGGCTGGGGCAGGGCACTACTCAATATTGACTTTTCTGACAATGCTTTTTGCACTTGATGATCGCGGAGGTCACAAAATCACAGAAGCATGGAATCTTGGCATGGTTTGTGTTAGAATGGACCTTAAAGCCCACCCAGTGCCAGCCCTGCCATGGGCAGGGACAGCTCCCACTGTCCCAATGTCCAACCTGGCCTTGGGCACTGCCAGGGATCCAGGGGCAGCCACAGCAAATCTGGGCACCCTGTGCCAGGGCCTGCCCACCCTCCCAGGGAACAACTCCTTCCTAATCAGGATCTTGTAGATCGTTGATTTGATCAATGATCTTCACGATAATCACAATCACGATGGTAGATCACTGCCCGTGGGTGAGGTTGGGTGGCAGAGGGTCCCCTCCCACCTGGCAGCATGAGGGGACTGTTTAGGGAGGTTTCAGCAGTGGAATGAGACAAATTTCACCTGCTGCAGACAAAATGCTCTCAGACATCCCTGATGCTCTGGATCCTGGGAGTTCTCAGGCTGTGCCCATCTCCTGCTCAGGTCCTCTCCAGCCCTGCCCAGTGGCCCGTGCTCGGCAAGGAGAGAGGAAAATCACTTGCAATGCAAATGCTGGAAAAGCAGGAAATGCCTCACCCGGGAGTGTTAACTGCTGTTAATGGTTAATGCACCGGCAATTTAAACCTCCCCAGGTCTAGGGACTGGTGCTTCTTCTGAGGTGTGGGAGAGGGGAGGATCGATATCACCAGCCCTGGCAGCACAGGGGGCTTGGGGCTCCCCGGAGCTCTGCTCTGCTCGGGGCTGCGGTTCCCCTTCCCAGCTCGGGGCTGGCCCTTGGTGAGTCATTTCATGCCAAACGCTGGGGTTTGGGGCAGCGACTCTGTTTGAACAGACTGAAGGGAAGGAAAGTGGCGTGTGAGAGGAATAGATTTCCATATTGCTGCGAAGTGGAGGTGGAAAGTCTTGCTGTGGCTTTGTAGCCCACACACAGTAACAGCGGCTGGCGTTGGAGCTGGGAATGCTCCCAGGCAGAGTTAATCCCCTGCTCTAGACACAGACTGGCTTGATTCACCTGGGTGACGAGGATTTGCAAGTGGAAGAGGTGACTGGATAAATATTTGCGATGAGCTGAAGGTCTTTTCTGTTCTGAGCCATGTTTTCAGGGGATTTTTGGTTTAGGGAGGCTGAGAATCCTTAATGGTAGCTCTTAGAAATGCAGACAGGTCTGGCTTGGGTACCTGCTGTTTGCAATGCCAGTAAATCAGGCTGCAAGCAGGGAAGGTTTATCTTCGGTCTGAATCCAACTGGTTTTCCTCTACCCCAAGCCTGGCCTGGAGTTTTTCTAATGTACAATGGAGTTTACACAGGGAATGGGAGCTAGGGGAAAGATGGGGGAAAGCACATAAACCTATGTGGCAGCCCTGTGGTGCTCCTTCTCCTCAAAGCCCTCCTCATGGCAAAGCTTTTGTGGAAGACTTGCAGTTTGGCTTGTTTTTATTATTCAAATCTTCAGAGATCCCCCCAGGCTGATCAGTCATGGGACAGTGCTTCCAGCTTGGGGAGGGTGCTCCCAGCTCAGGCTGCCCCAGCACTTCTGGAACTGGGAAAACTGAGCTCAGAGGCTGGGATGGTGCCAGGGGCCCAGCATCAGTGCAGAACTCTGCATTTGGGGTGTCTCTCTGGGGTATTTCTGCTTTGGCCCAGAATTCCTTTGTCCAAGGATCACTCTGTGCAGTCCACCATGTCTATGCCCCTCTTCATGAAGGAGTGGAACAGGAATGGAGGAAAAGGCAGGAAAAGAAAGGGCTCCCTCTGCTCTGGAGCCAGGCTGGGAGAGCTGGGGTCATTCAGGCTGGAGAAGAGAAGGCTCTGAGGTGACCTTGGAGCCCCTTCCACTGCCTAAAGAGGTTCCAAGAGAGAAGTTTGAGGGTTGGCCAGAGCCCTCAGAGGTGCAGTTGGATGTCAGTCACATCCCAGACACTGTCCAACATTGACACTGGGGCAGCATTTATCCCTATATTTGGAGTTTTACAAGGAACTTTGGTCACTGGGCTGAGCAGGGTGAGAAATTGGTGTCATTTCACCTCCCTGGAGGAACCTGGAGTCCCAGCACAGAGCCAGCTCCAGCTCTGTGTGTGCTCACAGATGGAGCCACTGGCTGTGACAAGGCTGAGGGTGACTTTTATGACTGGTTTTATGATTTTTAAAAGGTTTTTGTGACAGTAGATAAAGCAGAGCTGGAAAAAGGCCTGACCTGTTTTTCAGTGGCAATGGGAGGACAGAGATTATTTCCTTGCAGACACACGTTGTAGGCCTGACAGAACAAACAGGGTCCTTTGCAGAAAACACAGCGAGGGAACCCCTTAGGGTGGAAGGCAGTGAGTTGTAAGTTGTGTCCTGATCTGCAACATCTGTCAGGGGTCACGGGCAAATGCAGGCTCACAGGTGTCGTTTATCCCTCCCCTTTCTTGCACAGAGCTGAGCCAGGCTGGCCCTGAGCACGGGAACACCATGTACGAGCTCAACGAGAGCAGCTTCGACCCCATCACCTTTGTCCTGACAGGCATCCCGGGCATGGAGGAGTCCCACATCTGGATCTCCGTCCCCTTCTGCCTGATGTACCTCGCGGCAGTGCTCAGCAACCTGGTCCTCCTCTTCGTCATCGCCACGGACCGCAGCCTCCACGAGCCCATGTACCTGTTCCTGGCCATGCTGGCTCTCTCCGACCTCATGCTGTCCACCACCACCGTGCCCAAAATGCTGGCGATCTTCTGGTTCAGCGCCAGGGAGATCTCCTTCGACGCCTGCATCACGCAGATGTTCTTCACCCATTTCAGCTTCATCGTGGAATCCTCGGTGCTGCTGGCCATGGCCTTCGACCGGTACGTGGCCGTGTGCGCCCCGCTGCGCTACGCCTCCACCCTCACCCCCTCGGTGATCGGCAAAATCGCCGTGGCCGCCGTGGCCCGCGGCTTCTGCATCATGTTCCCACCCATCTTCCTGCTGAAGCGCCTGCCCTACTGCGGGCACAACGTGATGCCCCACACCTACTGCGAGCACATGGGCATCGCCCGCCTGGCCTGCGCCGACATCAGGCCCAACGTCTGGTACGGGCTGACCACGGCGCTGCTCTCCTCGGGCCTGGACGTCGTGCTGATCGCCGTCTCCTACGGGCTCATCCTCAGGGCCGTGTTCCGCCTCCCGTCCCCCGAGGCTCGCCTCAAAACCCTCAGCACCTGCGGCTCCCACCTCTGCGTCATCCTCATGTTCTACGTGCCCGCCTTCTTCTCCTTCCTCACGCATCGCTTCGGCCACCAAATCCCCAGCCACGTCCACATCCTCCTGGCCAACCTCTACGTGGTGGTCCCACCCATGCTCAACCCCATCGTCTACGGGGTGAGGACCAGGCAGATCCGGGAGCGTGTCAGCCGCCTGCTCTGCCCTGCAGGGAACTGTCCCTGCCCCGGCTGGGGCAGCAGGTGCTGAGCAGGGGGAAGGGGGTCTGGAAAGCAGCATCAAAGGCTGCAGCGCTTCTCGGCCTGGAGGAACCGGTTTGCCCAGGGGGTTCAAGAGAAGCTGAAGGTGGTGTGATTTCTGGAAACGTGGGCTTGGGTCATCAGCATCTTCACTGCTGCTGGTTTCTCCTGGAGCTGCTTCCCCTGGATTTCCCTCGCTGGCAGAGACTGGGCAGGTTGAGCTGAGAAGCATCAAGGCTCTTCACCTGCTGACATGCTGTCACCTGCTACAGCTGGTTATGTTTGCTGTGCTACAGCTTCATTTCCGCCTGTTCCTTCACCTTTCTGACAGCATCCAGACCATGAAAGCCTTGTTGGTTGCCAGACTGGAGCATGGCACACCAGCCATGGCAGGATGGGCAATGCACTGCTCACCACGGCACAGAGAGGGTTCATCCACCCTCCTGTCCTTGCTGCTGAGGAACCCCGGCAGCTCTCGCTGCTGAAGGGGTTTCCCTGCTGAAGTGCCCTGAGAGCTTGGGAAAGGCTCTTTTCTCCTGTGTTTGAGGGAAACATTTCCCTTAAACCATGACTCCCAAATGCAATTGAAGCCTTTAGAGTGGTGTGTCAAGGGACAGTGGTCTCCTCCACCCACCACATGCCACAGGGGTGCTTTCTGTCTTGGCCAGTACAACTCTGCCTCATCCAGGCAGCCACCAGAGAGTTTTGGTTGTGGTGATTAGGGAGCCCTTTCTGAAGGCTGCACAGCCCAGCTCTCACAGCAATGCCAGGAGTGGGATGGGCTGACCCCGTGTCACCTGTGAGGCCCCACAAAGGGTCTGGTGTGCTCCTGATGTTACTCATGAGATGGAGCAGATCAGCCAGGTCTGCAGAATGTCCTTTTGCCCTGGCTGTGAGGGCAGCTGCACTCACCAGTCCCACAGCCTGGCTGGGCTGCAAAGCTCTTTCAGACCTGTCCAAGGTGGGGAAATCACTGCTGTGCCCTGGACCTCAGGTGTCTCATTTGGAGGGGGTGGTGACCCCAGAGATGCTGGGGAATGGCTCTCCCAGGATCTGGGCTCCATGAAATGTTGTGCCCTGCATCAGGGCAGGAGCTGTGGGACCATTCTGGCTGGGGCTGATCAAACCCAGTGTTCCTGATGGAGGGCAGGAGCCATGGCCACACCAGGTGTGTTCAGACCTGGAAGACACAGGAGCTGAGATCACCACAGCAACCCAACCAGCAAACTCTGCTCCAGCCACGCCAGTAATGCTGCCACGACTTCAAAAGAAAAGGGGAAGAGACAGATGCGTGATTTCAGATCAAAACTCCCCAAAAGTTTTTCACTTTTGCAGCACGTTTCTTCCTTTCTTTGTTTTATTTTTCTCTGATTTGATCAAAGGTGGCACCCTGTGACGGGCACAGGGGAAATGAAAGTCTGTTCATTAAAGGCTGTTTGTCTACCAGTGGAGATAACGGAGCTGGGTACAAAAGCTGCTCGTGTCGCTGGGTTTTTTAATGTCCTCAGAACGTTCCTGTTTGTGTTGGCTTTCTTAGCAAAAAAAAAAAAAAATAAAAAAAGAAAAAAAAAAAAAAAAGAGTGTTTGGAAAGAGCAGCCACGTGATTTTGGGTAGGAGATGGAGCTGTGAGAAGGAAAATGTATCAGGAGAGCGCATTGCTGTGGGCAGCTCTGAGAACCATTGAGCTGCCACCTGGATTTGTCAATATATGGGGCTTGGAGCAACTTGGGACAGTGGGAGATGTCCCTGCCCATGGCAGGGGTTGGGATGGGATGAGCTTTAAGGTCCCTTCCAGCCCAAACTGTTCTGTGATTCCCTGATTCTGTGGATCTCTCTGCTCCTTGGGGTTTCCCAGAGTGGTTTTACATGATGCAGGAGGAAGTTTTAAACTCTGCTCTGCTCCTTGCGTGGATGTGGTGGCCAGGTCAGGAGCAAACTGCCCAGGGAAATGTCCCCAAGTCAATGAATCACTAGCTGGACCATTCCTGGCCAGGGGCCCGTGCCTAATGGGGCATTAGCCAGCCAAGCAGGGAGATTTATATGTCAAGGTGGTTAAAATGTCAGCTTAATAACTCACACAGGGTGGGAAACCACGGCTCCTTCACCTCATTTTTTTTTTTCCAGATCTGGAGATGCCCATTCTTTTTTTAGCTCAGTTCATGGTTTTTATGTTTGGATTAGGGGGACCTCTGCCTGGAAGGAAGGAAGGGAAGGAGGGAGGTTCCCTGCCTGTGACACTGAGAACAAGATGAGCTTTAAGGACCCTCCCCACCCCAACCATTCCACAATTCTATAATTTCAACTGGTGTTTTTCCCACGTAGCACATGCAAGAAGTAAATGAAACCTCAAAAACCTTTGGGAGAAAAGTGGAAGTCACTGAGAAACACTCCTGTGCCCTCAGTGAAGGTTTCTGTACCTGGAGAAGGAGCTGGAGCCCCAGGTTTGTGCCGAGGCAGGCCCTTGGTGAGTGTTTGGCAGGTGAAGGCTCCCCAGTGTGTGACTGCTTTGCTGCAGGGGCAGGGACAAGCTCGGCTTTCACCAGGGACAAAGCTCTGAGTGTGCCAGGTTCAAGTACCCCATTTCCACTCAGTTTCACTGCTGTTCACAGACAATGGTGCTTTGTTGGCTGTCCTCCATCTGTAGAGAGCTGGACACGATGCTTCAGAGCAGCAAAGATTCCTGATCTTAGTCCTCCCTCTTATCACTGTCTTGGCAAAGGGCAGGACAGAGGCTCCTTGGGAGGGGTGGAAGGGGACAGGAGGGGCCCCCCTCAGTGTCAGTGAGCAGCTGGGTGCAGGGAGCTCACCTGGGGTGGGTGAGGAGCCGACTGGGAGCTCGTGGGCCAGGATGTCGCATCCCTGGGAGTGTTCCAGGTCAGCTTGGATGGGGCTTGGAGCAGCCTGGTGTAGTGGAAGGTGTCCCTGCCCATGGCAGGGGCTGGAACAGATGATTCTATGATTCCGTAAAATGTTAATTTAATAAAAATCCCACTTCACAGACAGGCAGATAATAAACAACACCACCTCCTTGCCTGAAATGAGATTGGAACTCAGCCTTTGGGGGCAAGTTTTGGGTGGCTGGTTTGATCCTCACGGATTAGAGATTCCTGTTGGTCCTGAAGGTCCCCAACAGCTCCCTGAAGGGCTGTGGCAGTCAGGAAGCTGCTGACTGCAATTTCCCTGCCCTCACTGCACAGCCTGCTGAGGGTTTCTAGGTGGCCCAAATCTAGAGGTCCAATAAAATCAGAAATGGGGACAAAATCACCTAAGAGGTTTGTAGCAGGAATATCTCCTGATTCTAGCTCAGAGCTCCCAATTTCCTCTCCAATTTTAACTTCGTGGTTCCCAAAAAGTTAAAAGACTTCTCGGTCCTAGAGCACTTCCATTCTGGGGCAAGAACAGGGGCAGAGCTCACACCTGGTGGACAGGTCCCTGCCAGCCCAGGCTGGCCCAGGAACAGCCCTGGGAACCTCTCTGGGATCCAGGATCAGGAAATGAGTTGTGCAGGAGTGGATGTCCCTGTGCCCTTTGCCACAGGCTCAGGTGTGAGCACAATCCCCCAGTGCCCTGTGGTGCCTGGGGCTCTCCTGGACTGGGCATAAACACAGGCTGGATCTGTCCCACAGCTGGGTCTGTCCCATGGCTGGGTCTGTCCCATGGCTGGCACGGGAGAGGAGAGACAGATCAGGAGGGGGGTGACAGGGTGGGGAGGCTCAGGGTGGATATTGAGAAAATTCCTTCCTGGATAGGGCTGTCCAGCCCTGGACTCCCCATCCCTGGAGAGATTTCACAGCCATGTGGATGTGGCACTTGGGGACATGGGTCAGCAGTGGCCTTGGCACTGCTGGAGAATGGTTGGACTTGGTGGGCTGGGAGGGCTTTTCTGGCTCCAGTGACTCTGATCCTGTGCTTTGCTCTAGCTCCCAGCAGCTGCAGGCAGAAGATGCTCTTGTCTCAAAGGCTCCAGCAGCAGAAATGCCAGTTCCTGGCCAGGATGAAAAAACCAGGATAGTGGAGGGGCACCCTGATAAAGCACATTGCCCCATATTTACTATTCCCAATTAAAATGTGTCTCAGAAGTGAAGGGGTTTGTGCCATGAGCAATGCTGCCCAGGATCCAGCTCTCCTGAGCCTGCCCTGGGTGTCATTCAGCTGCTCTTGGAGCCTTTGCCTTACACCTCAACCTGGCACAGGTCCCCAAGGAGGCTGTGGATTCCCCATCCCTGGGAGTGTCCAAGGCTGGGCTGGACAGGGCTCTGAGCACCCTGGGACAGTGGAAGATGTCCCTGCCCATGGCAGGGGGTGCAGTGAAATGGATTTTAAGGTCCCCCCCCAGCTCAAACCTTCTGTAATTCCATGATTCCACGGTTCCACAGCTCCTGCAAGTGAGGAACGATGTGCTGTGCTGCATCGAGACTCGCCAGCCCCCAGGCAGTCAGGATCCCACCCCCATCCCTCCCCTGGGGTGATACCTGCCCTGGAGAGGACTCTCCTGGATCTCCATCCCGGTCTGTGCTGCCCTGCTGGCAGCTGGGTCCTGCTGGTCACTGCAGAGAGGGAGGGCAGCCCCCCAGCCCCTGTGCCCCTCTCCCTGCTCTGTCCACTGCCCCTGCCCCAAACCCTCGGTGCTCTCTGGCCACCCCCTTCTCTTTCACTGTTTGCCTGGTGCAGATGGCAAGCAAACCTTCCTCAGGTAGCTCTGGCTCAGCCAAACCAGGGGGAAAGAAATAAAAAAAGAACAAAGTTTCTGACTTGAGTCAGGAAAACCGTAACTTTATGTGCTTAAATTTAACAGGGAAATGGAATTATCAGAGAAATCTGAAACAGCTTCATTTGCCTTTTGATTCAAATAAAACAATGGCAAAGTGAACATGAGACTTGATCAATAGTGTAAAAGGGCAGGAATGTAATTAACAGCAATCAGTGCTTGTTTGGGCATTCAGCTTCCGTGGAGACATGGAATTTCATTTTCTGACGATTCCACATGGGGTGATAAAGTTACCCCAAGCCTGAAAAAGGTTACCCCAAGGCTTGATGCAACCTGAGTGTTCATCACAACACTGTGATATAGAGCTCATTATGTCACACAGGCAAATTAATAAATAATAAGTAATGCAGCTGCTGGTGGACTTTGGCCAACTGCAAAACCTCACTCCAAAATACGTCTCATTTTCCATATATTCCTGGAGAGATCCTGCAGGGATTGGCCAAATGCTGGGTCTGATGTTTTGTGATTGGTATCAGTTGTGTAAGCACAAGTATAAAATCATTGCTAATGAGGTTTGCAGCTGATGCAGAGGCATTAATTTAATTGAGGTGAGTGCAGTCACCCTCCAGCCCCAGTCAGGGGGCCAGGGGAGCTCAGGGGTCTGAGGGAAGGAGTGTCTTGGTGGGGGCACTTGGGTGATGACTGGTCCCAGCCTGAGGATGTTGGTGTGTCCCTGCAGCCAGGGAGGGGTCGTGGTGGCAGCACAGGGCTGCTGTCCCTTGGCTGGTTCCCAAATGCTTCACCCAGTCCCCAGGGTGACATTTCTGGATGTGCATGGGGCACCAGCAGGGCTGGCCCCCAGGAGATGTCCTGCTCCTGTCCCCAGCAGTGCCCAGTGCCTGTGAGACACCTCTCCACTGTCCCAGCAGTGGGATTGTGCCCAGTCCCTCCTGAACAGGAATGAAAGCAAAGAACCCCGCAGGTACTTCTGGGTGTTTATGAAGGGGCAAAGGTGGGTGATCACAGCAGTCCTGTGTTGTGGAAAATGAGACTCTGGTCCCAGAACTGCTGGAAATCCTGACAAGCTCCTTGAGCATCCCCTGAGGGGATGGCAGGGCCATCAGGTGACTTCAGGTGAGCTATGGATGCTGCCTTGTCCCTGGGCTGGGATAGGAAGGGCTTTTCATGAGAACTGTTTTAGCATTTATGGTGTTAAAGACCCTTCTGCCACCAGCTCTTCTCTTTGTCCGGTGAGTCAAGAAGAGCAAAGCCCTGTTTTGGATATCCTTGGATTGTGAGCAGCACCTGGAGAGTTCCCTGTGCATCAGAGCAAAGGAGGAGTCTGAAACATCTGCCTGGAATCCCAGCTCTCTCTGGACGGTGTAAATTACCAGATGCAACAGGAACAAAGTGTGAATTTTCTGTTTCTTCAGTCAATGCTTACATTTTGAAATGGAGTGGGGATGGAGGGAGGCAAACTGAGTTGGGGAAAAGAGGAAAGCAGGCTCTCCCTGTTGAGGTGAGGCGGGGACCACCACCTGGCACCCTGGCACCACCTCGGGTGCCTCCACCTGTCCTCTGGAGGGGCTGGGGCTGGCCTGGGCTAGCACAGGGGTCTGATTTACAGCCCCAGAGCAGGAACCAGAGCAGGTGTCCTGGAGAGCTCGAGACTCCATCCTTGGAGATAGTGCTGGGATAGGCTGACTCTGACTCTGCAGGCAACTGGACCTGTGACATCCAGCCTGGACTGCCCCACGGTTCTGTGCCTGTGAGTCCCTGCTGTGGGTCAGGTTGTGTGTTCAAGACCTGTAACACTGAAGTTTTGCTCTTTATTGGTCACAGGAACAGGTTGAAATGGCAGCTGGCAATGGCACTGCCCAGCTCCTGTGTCCTGGTGGGCATCCTTGGCATGGGAGGGTCTCATCTCTGGGCCCCCAACGCCTTCCAAATTCAGCAGTTTGTGGCTGTTAGGCAGAGGTTGTTTCTATGCAGCCTCTCAAGGACTGAGGGGTATCCAGGGGATGCTCTTTCTTACAATGCCAGACTGGTTTGACTCGGAAGGGACCTGAAAGCCCACCCAGTGCCAGCCCTGCCATGGGCAGGGACAGCTCCCACTGTCCCAATGTCCAACCTGGCCTTGGGCACTGCCAGGGATCCAGGTGCAGCCACAGCAAAGCTGGGCACCCTGGGCCAGGGCCTGCCCACCCTCCCAGGGAACAATTCCTGCCCAAAATCCCATCCCGCCCTGCCCTCCGGCACTGGGAAGCCATTCCCTGGGTCCTGGCACTCCAGACTCTTTTCCAAAGTCCCTCTCCAGCTCTGGTTTGGGATCAGTGTTTGAAAAGACAGCAAAAAAGTGTGGTGAGGAGGGAGACAGAACAGACATTGTTCCAGCCCTGGAGAAAACACTTGTTTTCTACAGGGTACAAAACATTAACTTATAAAGAGCTGTAGAGGCATCTTCACTGTGGAAGTCTCAGGAGAAAACATCTGATGCTGAGGATTGTTTAATACCCTTGAGAAGGATGAATTGGAATGAAGGGAAAATGAAGCCAGACATTCTGATTAGAAATAAAAGCCTTATTTTGAATAATGAGAATAATTAACTGCAGTGAGAGGCTCATGAGAACAGCAGTAGATTTCCCAGCAATTGCTATGCCCATTTCTCCATGCCTGGGTGGAGAGGGGAGGTTTTGGGTAGAAAGTTGTTTCCTCAGTGAGATCTTTGGAGGACAGTGAAGCTGTCCTGTTCTCACACCTGGTTTGGTGCCCAGCTGCACCTCTGTGCACGTTTGCAGTGTGATAATCCACAGTATCTCTGAGCTGTCCCTGTCCATCCTCCTTGGAGGACCTCTCCTAGGCAAGGATAGATCTTAGAATCTCAGAATCTCCTGAGCAGGAAGGGACCCACCAGGACCACCAAAGCTCAGGGAACATCCAAGTCCAAGTCACCAGTGTCCCTACAGTCCTCCTGGGCTGCTTCAGCCCTGCTGTATTGACCTTCCAGCAGCCACCAGTGTCAATTTTGATCTGTTTTTCCCTTAAACCTTTTCCTTTTCACACAGGACTCTGTGACCTGCAGGAGAACACCATCCAGCACTGAAGTTTTCTGGATACGAAATTTGTTTGTAGCAGCTCCAAGTTCCCAGAATGGGGTGTAGGGACATGTGAACAACAGCATCACTTTCCGATGGGCAAACCTGCATTGAGCCAAAGTGTCTGAAGGGTTTTCCAGGTTTTTCCAAGACCACCCAGAAGCAGAATTCACAACTGTTTTCCATACACCTTCCTATGAGCAGCACCAGCTATAGTTCTTCCATGAGTGAATAGAAAATCAATCCCAGGAGCACAGAGGAAAGCCCATTTCAGAGAGAATTCCGTGTGGGTTTTGAGAAACCCTGATTAAAGGGAATTATTTTAGCTTTAATTAAGTTGACATTTGTTGACACGTGGGTGCAGTGGGTGCCAGAGGAAGTGCCCAGTGCTGACATGAGACATCAGGAAACAACTCATTTGCTTCCTCAGTGAGAAATTCCTCCCTGGATCATGGAACCTTGGCATGGTTTGGGTTGGGAAGGACCTGAAAGCCCACCCAGTGCCAGCCCTGCCATGGGCAGGGACAGCTCCCACTGTCCCAATGTCCAACCTGGCCTTGGGCACTGCCAGGGATCCAGCGGCAGCCACAGCAAATCTGGGCACCCTGGGCCAGGGCCTGCCCACCCTCCCAGGGAACAATTCCTGCCCAGAATCCCATCTAAATATTCCCTATTTCAGTTTACAACTGTTTCTCCTTGTGCTATCCCATCACTTCTTGTTGCTCTGGAGCCAGAGGTGACAGGAGGGTGGTGGGAACAGCGCCAGTGCTGTCCCCAGCAGCAGCAGGGTTCTTGGTGGCAGTGAGGGGGACACAGGATCAGTAGTGGGGACGAGGAGTGTCCTGGCATGGGTGTCCTGTCCGGGGTGTGAGTGGCAGGGGGCTCTGCCCAAACAGACCAGTGCAGAGCAGCTCTGGGACTGCAGACTCGTGCTGGGGCTTTGGGAGCTCTGGCTCCTGGCATGCTCAGGGCACAGACACCACCCACAGCCTTTGGGAGCTGTCTGGGAGATAGGAACCAGGCTCTCTGTGAACTGATCAGGAGATCTCTGATGGAAAGAAAACTTTTGTAATTTAGAAAATTGACGTCAGCATCAAATATCCTGAAAGTTGTGAGTGAAGCTTAAACAAATGGGGGGCGTTTAGCTCTGCACCTGGGTTTTTCTGGTCCCCCTGTGAGCGTTGGTTTGTGGATTGTGCAGATGAAATTGAGCAGTGACCTGGGGACTGTGAAGACTTCTTTCCACGCAGCACACAAACAAGAAATTAACCATGGGATGCTGAGACACATTTGCCTCCTTTCGGTTTTCTTTTGAAGCAAACACAGTTTTTCTCAGCTGGGTAAATATTTGTTGTGCTGGAGGGTGTCTGCTCTGGGAATGTGGGGGCTGCCATTGCTGGGAGCCCATGAGAGGAGAGGGGCTGAGCCCAGCTGTGCAGGTGCAGGGCTGGCAGCAAAGGCCCAGGAGGACCCAAAGGCTGGCTGGGGTGTGAAGTTCCAGGGTGTTTTACATCTCTGAACAGATTTGGCAAAACTAGGGGGTTCACTGAACCAGGAAAAAAGGGTCTGGAGCAGACAGGGAGGGTCCCTGGGGGTTTTCAGGGGATTTGGCCATGGCAGATTGCAAGTGGCTGGGTGAGGTAGAGTGGAAATGGTCCTGGAGTCTCCTGAGCCTGCATTTCCCATGTCGTGGTTCTCTTCTGCCCTACAGTTGAGGTCACCTGGGAACCAACATTCAAGCTGCAGGCTGCACCTTTCCATCTGTTCCTTTGTGCACGGGCTGGGCTTCAGTGTCCACCCACGTTCCCTGGCACAGGCTCCTTTCCTGGCACAGGCAGCAGCCTTGGACACTTCCAGGCACAAACCCAGCCTGGCCAGGGCAGCAGGCATCCTCTGCCCAGCATTTCCCCTGGAGAACACTGGCTGCTCACTGATAGCTCTGCAGCAGTGACCCTGCAGCTCCCTGGGCCCCCTGTGCCAGCCCTGAGGGCAACATAGCCAGGCATCACCTCGTATTTTGGGTTTATTTGGATTAACAGTCCAAGTGGAGAGCGACTTTCACAGGGGCAGGGGGCCATTGGACAAAGGAAATGGTTTTACATCAAAAGAGGTCAGATATTGGCAGCAAATCCTTCCCTGGGAGGGTGGGCAGGCCCTGGCACAGGGTGCCCAGATTTGCTGTGGCTGCCCCTGGATCCCTGGCAGTGCCCAAGGCTGGACACTGGGGCTTGGAGCAGCCTGGGACAGTGGAAAGTGGCAGGAGGGTGGAAAGAGATGAGCTTTAAGGTCCCTTCCAGCCCAACCCACTCCATGATTTCGTGATTCTGTGATCCCTGCAATCCTAACCAAGACTTCGCAGGGTGGCACTCCTGCCTCGGGGGTTTAGGGGTGTTGGATGCTGAGTCCCAGCACTGCCCTTGTGGAATTATTGGCTTCATTATGGTCAAAATCTTCCTGTGTTTCTGCACTGGGGGTGCCACGCCCACTGCCGCTGGCTGGAGCATCATTAGTGCTGGAATGACCTGGCCTGCAGGAAATCCTTCTTGGGTGAAGGAGTTGCAGCAGGAAGCATGGTGAGGTTCCTGGGGCCGGAAGGAGGGGTGGTCACCCACTGACCCAGGGCACAGGGTCCAGGCATTAACAGAATCCCGTCACAGAACAGTTTGGGTTTGGGAAGCACCCTAAAGGTCCTCTTGTTTCACTGCCCTGCCACGGGTGCGGATTCCACCCTGCTCCCGTCAGTCCAAGGAGGGATCCTGAGCCCCGAGCTCTTCCTCCCATCCCCTGGAGCAGCCCAGCCCACAGACCTCCTCTCGCACTCCCATGGGGAAACTCTTCCAAATTCCTTTCACCGAACTAATCACCAAGAGCGATCTGCATAACAATAATTATGCAAATCGAGGATAGCTATTTATAGAGATGCGCTCGGTTGTTCGCAGAGCGCACCCCGTGCGCGCCCGGCTGCTCAGCGCTCTCCGTCTCAGAATGGTTTGCAGGACTCCTCACGCCTGCCTGTTTTCCCAAAGCCTGGTTGTGCCTGGCCACAGCCTGGGGGTCCGTCCCGCCAGTGCCGTGGGGTCCCGGGGGCAGGGGGTTGATGCCTTGGATTTTAACTTTGATATTTTCCCAACCCTGCAGTGCTCAGGGTGTGACTCTGCAGGGTTTTGGAGCCTGGGAGCTGCTGCTCTCTCATCTTCAGATGGACACAACAAAGCCTCTCCCAGCTGCTCTCCAAGGACACCCAGCCTGTCCTGGGCCCAAAATGTGCAACCCAATAGCTTGAGAAGGGGCGCAAACTGGGGAGAATTACATCATGAGCTGAAGTTGTAATTAGCGAATTGATGCTGATCTGCAAATGGAGCAAACCCATAAAGGTGTGAGGAACTCGTGACTCGGGGCCCATCTTGGGCTCCATTGTGAGAGCAGCCTCTGGCTCCCCAGGCTGGGCCTTTGAAGGCCTTTCAGATCAATCTCCACCTTTATTCCCTTCCTCCTGTGTAGTCTCTGTATCTAGGGAGCCACTTCAGGCATCAGGTGGGCTGGGGTGACATGGAACCCTCGGGGACCCGCCAGCGCACCTGCACCCTCTGCTGTGAGGGGCTGGGCGGGCAGGGACGGCACCCCAGGGCGGCTGGAGCGGGGCAAGGAGGGTCCCCGGCCGCTGGGACCCGCGGAGGTGACACTGCTCCACCGCCCTCGCCTGCAGACCCCTCCTCCCCAGGCCAGGGATCTCTGGGGCGCAGAGCTGCCAAATTCCCCGGAACTGAACTAAGCCCTCCCTGCTGAGCGGCGAGAGCGCCGTGGCTGGGACGAGGCGTCCCTGACAGCTGGGGGAGCCAGGCCGGGGGGAAGCGGGCGGGGGATGCCGGGCTGGGGTGGCCGGGTGTGGGGGAGCCGGGCTAGAGGTGCCGGCACAGTGACCCCACGCACGGAGTGATGCTCGGGGGGCGATGCCAGCAGGGACCACCCCAGCACCGCCCCGTCCATCGAGAGGGACGCGTCCGCGTGTTCATCGCCCCGTGAGGACTCCCGGGATCCTCGGGAATCCTCCGCCGCTGTTTGGTTGCCCTGACCGCCCTCCTGAAGGCCGGCGATCTGGGAGGACGCTGCTCCAGCCCCTCTCCCTCCGCAGCACCAAAGCCTCCCCCATCGATCCCCCCGAGCTTCCTGCAGTCCCGGGGCGGCTGGCCAGGGATGGAGTTTGTGCTTTAGGTACTCGCTTTCATTTCTTCAAAATGAAGATTTTAGGGCAGAGGAATCGAAGGAGCCGCTTGGGCAAAGCTGTGTGAGCTGCATCCTCAGAGCTGCGTTAAAAAGTGTGTTAACAGAGTGTTATAGTGAGGGTGGATCATGGAGCAAAGGATCTGCTAGGTCGTGGAGGAAGGGATCTGATAGATTCTGGAAGAAGGGGTCTAATGCTGAGGGACTGCTTTGGCTCAGAGCTCCTGGGTGCACTGCGATCCCCCCTGGATCCCTGTTTATTTCCAGTTTCATATTTGCATTTTGCCAGAGAGGCCGAGCTGTTGGCATGGCAGCACAGCTGCCAGCTTCCAGCACTAGTGGTATTTCTTCTATTACCACCTCACATTTGTTTTTGTTTCATGCAATATTTATACTGAACTGCTTTTAAAAAATTACAAAATTCGTTGTTATTATTAGAGAATAGTAGTTATTGTTACATAAGAGTTCTTCTCATCATTATTATAGAATCAGGTGTTATTTAGATTAATTTTATTTTGAAAGAAAAAATAACTATCATATTGTGTTTCTCTGGACCAGGCTCCTTGGACTTTCTTGGTTCAGGATATTTTAGACATGAAATTGAATGTGAACAGGGAATCCAATCTGTTGTTGAAGATACAGTTACTTTTTCATACACAGAGTCAATATTTTGGTGTGCAACAACATCCCAGTTTTTCAGAACTTACACCACTTCCTCCTGCATTATGGATAATTCCTTATTGTTTAGGTTTTGAGGTTTAAGACTTGAGTGTTAATGCAGAGGCTGCTGAAAACAATCACATCCCATCTTAATTTGTGTGACTCTGGGTCTGATTCAGATTCTAGGGCTCTTCAGGCCTCTGCAGGGCAGCAGCACATCCCTTCCTTTGGCTGGAGGGAGAATTCCATCTCACACAGGTTTTCCTCTGACACACAAAGGTCTTTCCAAGTGCCAGGTTAAATTTGAGTTCTGCTAGATTTTCTCTGAAAAGTGCTGCAAAGCAAATTGAACTGAGTCTCAGAGCTAAAAGGGGAGGGAGAGAGAAGTTTGGAAGGAAGGAACAGGGGCAGCCAGTTTCAAACGTGGAGTTAATTTTGTTCTCTATCCTGGTGTGAGTCCAGGGGCTCTGGAACTCCCCATTCTCGGTGCCTGAGAACATTTTGTTCATCCCTGCAAAGACTTGACCATTCCTCTCTCATTGCCCAACTTCTTCCTTCTACCCTGGACTCGCAGAAATATCACAGTATTCATGCAGCAAGAGCTGATTCTGGCTCCAGTCAGTCACTCTGCTCTAAATGGAAGCACTTGGAAGAAAAATGCATGAATGTTGTGTTAAAATCAAGTGAGGAGGAAATCTGGATGTCGGTGTTTACACGTAGCAGGTGTAAGGATGGCCTGCAGGGCAGTGCAGAGCACAGGGATTGGAAACTGGGTTTGTACCTCTGGCTGTGGCTCTTGGCACACCAGAGCAGCTCACAGGAGGTGTTTGGTGCTGCTGGAAGAGCTCAAGCACCTAAAATAACGTTCTGTAGTGCTTTCTGCCTTTGCTTTCAGGTGACCATGCCCTGTACAATCTGAGCAGCTGGACACCAGACACATTCACCCTGACTGGGACCTCAGGCACGGAGCAGCTGCACCTCTGGGTCTCCATCTCCTTCTGCTCCATGTTCCTGGTGGCTCTGCTGGGCAGTGGTGTCCTGCTGTGGTGGTTTGGGACCTGCTGGTCCCCACATGGACAGAGCACAGCCTCCCCCAGCCCACGCTGCTCCTCCTGCGCCTGCTGCCCAGGCTGGCCTCACACTCTGCACCACGGCAGTGCCCAGGATGCTGGCTTTCTTCTGCTTCTGAGCCAGGGGGATTTCCTGCCCTGCCTGCCTGACCCAGATGTTCTCCCTGCCCTTCATCTGCCCGGTGGAGTTGGTGATCCTGCTGCCCGTGGCCCTTGACTGCTTGGTTGCCGTCTGCTTCCCTCTGCAGTACAGGGCAGTGCTGACCCCTTCAGCCTTCAAAACAGGGCTGGCAGCTCTGCTCAGCAGTTGCTGCATCATTTGCCCTGTGTTTTCCTGCTGAGGCAGCTGCTGTTCTGCAGGTACAAGGCCATCCCTCACACCTACCATGAGCACGTGGGCAGTGCCTGCCTGGCCTGTGCCCACACCGAGGCCTGGTGGGACCTCGTGGTCGTGGTTGTGCTGGATCTGATCCTCATCCCTGTCTCCTACAGCTTCATCCAGGCTCCCGTGCAGGTCTGCCCACCACAAGGCCTCCCACCCCTGTGGCTGCCATGTCTGTGTGCTGCCCTGCTCTCCATCCCTGCTGCTGTCAGTGCTCAGGCCCAGCGCTGTGGCTGGAACATCCCCCCAGGCTCCGTGTCCTCCACAGGCTGCAGGCCAGGCTGCAGGTGCTGACCCCAGCTCTGCTGAGCCCCATCGTGCACGGGGTGAGAATGCCCAGATGAGGGACCAGGCTGTGGAGGTGTTCCCCTGCCCCGAGAGCCCTTGCTGAGATGATGAGAGTGAAAAGGATGGACACCGAAATGGGGCTTCAAGCTCCCCGCCCAAAATTCTCCTTCAGATCTTTCAGGCAACATCCCCAAGTCTTCTGCTACCCCAGCCAAATACAGAACACCCAGCATCCTCACACCACTGTCCCCAGGTCTGTGCAAATTGCAAGATAAAGGCAAAAATCAGGATCTCTGATTGGCAATGGGAGTGATTGAAGAAATAAGAACCTATCCCAGGTGTATCACCTTTGGGAAACCCCAAAATCCCACTCATGGAGTAGCTGGGGTGGAAAGGGACCTCCAGAGATCAGCTCATCCAGCCCTCCTGCTCCAGCAGGTTCATCCAGGACAGGTTACACAGGATCACATCCAGGTGGGTTTTGAACATCTCCAGAGAAGGAGACTCCACAGCCTCCTTGGGCAGCTGTCCCAGTGCTCGAGCACCCACACAGTAGAAGAATTTTCCTCATATTCAGCTGGAACTTCCCATGTAAATCCCCTATGAGGAGGAGGTAGGTGGAATTCCACTGTGGTGTGACAATGAATCTGGAGTCAGGTAGAAAGACATATAATGAATGTGTTCTTCTGAATGACACGTGTATAATGAAATTCATCTTAGAGATTTATTCTTCATTAAAATTCATAGTGTTGAAAAATCTCCAAAGGGAATAATACAGAAATAAAAGCAAATGTTGCACTTCAGCATTCATGGGGTGTCTTTATTCCTTAACTGTATCATTTGACCTTACTTTGAGTAAACATGTCAGTGAAAAATCATTCTCAAAAGAATCACAGAATAGCATTGAAACAAAATGTTGTTATTGAATCCTAAAAATGCTCTTGCTCCAGAGCAGCTGCTTTCCTGGAACTTAAAAATCTCTTGGGCATCAGTTTGGGACAGCAACTGGAGGCATCAGAGCAACGTCCCCCAAAGCAGAGCTGCAGCACTGGGCAGGGCTGCTGAGAGTCTCAGAGCAGCCTGGTGCAGTGAGCCGTGGGACTGAGCACGTTACTCTCTCTAAAAATAGCCAAAAAAAAAAAAAAATCTAGTGCCATTCTGAGGTTCTGAGATGGAACACAAGAATTTTCTTTCAGTAGCTTGACTTCATTTCTTGTTGCTTGGAGGTAACACATGGCATTGTTACTTTGTGAGGAAATTCTGAGTCAAAAGGCTCACGTTGCCTGTTCAAAGCTGGCTATGAGATGTCAGCAGGGTGACACTGGCCTCCAAGGCCTTCAGCCAGGGCCACTTCCAGTGGCAGCCACATGTATAATTCATTGTTTTCTCTACAGCAACGTGTATTTAATTCATCATCACTTTATCTCTTGTTTAATGGCAGCAACTTAATGTTCCAGCTGAAATTCACCCAGACAGTCACCCAACAGGAGACCCAGAGGCTTTGCAGGACCCACAGACCCGCCAATTTATGAAGGCAGAGGGACAGAAGTGGTATTTATTCCCATTTTGAGTGGTATTTATTCTCATTCTGAGCAGCAAAGATGAGTTCAGTGATTTGCCTAAGGTGTATCAAGCCTCATTTTAGAAGATAATTGGATTAAGGGTTTTTTTTTTGGATAGAAGTCTCATTTTCTAGACCCTCAGTTGCAATCAGAGACCTCGGCAGGTTCACCCCCTCTGCCTCATGCAGGGAACACTGTTCATGATGTGCCTCACTCTCATCCCAAAAATAAAAGGGTCAAAGACAGGAGAGTTTCTGGTGCAGTCAGGTCCATGGTAGAGAACACTGTGACCAAAATGAGGCCTTGAGAATGAGAAAGGTGCAGGAGTGCAAAGCAGGAAAGCAGAGAGAGATTCCTTGTCTTGCTACGTGTCCCAGATTTAAAACCAAACCCAACTATCTCAGTTCCAAAACCTGTCAAGATTCAACTGGCCCTTGACCTTGAAGAACTGTGCAAAGGCTCCAGCACATCCCAAAAGCTGCCAGGGAGAAGGAAACTAATGCTACAACACTTAAATCCAGCACATTTACAGCATTTCACCATTTCCCTGTAGAACAGACCTGGTGCGTTTCTTTTTGCCAGGAATCACTGATTCTGTTGAGTTCTGAGGTAAGAAACAAATCAAATTTGGTTTCCAGTGTTTGAGTTGCATTAGGTCAGAGATGATCCCTACAGTGCCTTCCAACCCCAACCACTCTCTGATTCCATAAACTCTTCATTTGGGTTTAATTTATACTGAAACTCTGCTCTCTGCCCATAAAGCACAATAAGTGTTTGTGGGTGTGTGTCAGACCTGGGTTTGTCTTGGGGTTGTGTGCCCTGTTATGAACACTGATCCTTTAGAGGAGAAGAAAGGAGTGATTTTCTGGGCTGTGTGGAGAACTGAGTGAACAACACCTTGCTGATCAATAAACCCCTTTTAATTCAGCTGGTGCTCTTTCTGCCAGCTCAACACATCCCAGGAATGCTCAGCAGGAATGATCCCTGCAGATTCAGAGTGAGGGAAGCACGGGGATGGCCTGCAGGGCCTCCCCAGTGGGACCCCACAGGGGCTGGAACTGGAGATGTCACTGGGACCCCGGGGTCACCAATGCTGTTGCAGGAAATTAATACAAATCCACTTCCATCTCAGCCCTGCTGGGGCTTGGATTGAGAGAGATCCAGACTGCAGGGAAACCAAATCCTCAGCCTCATTTGGTCTGTGGAGGCCTCAAGGGATGGCAGTCCCAGGCCCTCAGGCAGTGGCCTTCCCTGTGGGGAGGAGATCCTGCTGCACAGGGGCCGGTCCTGGGCTGGCACGAACACAAACCACAAACACCCTGTCTGCACTCAGCCCTGAAATATTTCCTTTGGTAGTTTCCAAGCTGTAGCTGTGCTTCAGTTCACTCGTGTGGTGCAGTGTGTGAGCGTCCTGCTCCCAGCTCTGGGCCAGGTCTAACCAAAGCTGGGTTTTCATCAGCTTGGGGAAATCAGAGTTTGGCCCAGGGAGTCCCTGCCCCAGGTCAATTCCTCTTCCAGGGCACACACAGGGCAGGTGATGCCTGATCAGAGTGAGCTGGAGCAGAGGGCAGACAGAATGAGAGGAATAAAGCAGGGATTTATTTATTGCAAGGCCTCCCAAGGCCCCACCCTGGCAATGGCAGAGCCCGGCTGCAGCCCCTGCCAGGATGGGCCTCAGCATGGACACAGAAAAGGGGCTTTGCCCACGGGGTTCCACACTTTGATCAGTTCTGCTCCATTTGCAGATTGAGGGGAAGTGCCCAGTGAATCACTTGGAATGATGAAGTTCCACCCTCCTTGCTTGGCCTCCTCTTTTTTGTGTTGTTTGTGCTTTTGGGGCTGAGGTTGGGAAGGATTGTCCTTGGATCTTGGGCTGGAGAGAATTGTTGTGTCTGAGTGCCCTGTGAGGAGAGCTCAGTAACACTGAATATGAAGCTAAAGCAAAACAGAAAAAGGAAAAAACTTAAAACTTAAGGCATCATAGGCAACAGGTTCTCAAGGGGTTGGTCTCTTCTGCCAGGGAACAGGGACGAGAGGAAACAGCCTCAAGTTGTGTCAGAGGAGGTTTAGGTTGGGTTTGAGGGATAACTTCCTCACTGAGTGGGCTGCTCAGCCCTGGCACAGGCTGTGGAGTCCCCATCCCTGGGGTTATTTCAGAGCCCTGTGGATGTGGCACTTGGGGACATGGTCAGTGGAGGCCTTGGCACTGCTGGGGAAGAGCTGGACTTGGTGGGCTCAGAGGGGCTTTCCAACATCAATAATTCTATGAATCTGTGATGCTGTGATGCCTTAGTCTAAAGGAGGAGACTTCACTCGTGACCTGTCAGAGGCCCTGCAAGGGAAGCAGCCACACATCCTTCATTCAACACCAATTTAGCTGAGCTGGAATCAAGAGCTCCAGAGGTTTCTCCTTTATGCCTGGTGCTCACCAGTTAAGGATGTGCTGGCTTTCACATTTTAGACAGGGATTTTCCGTGGTATTTGATGGACTTTAGGGGCCAAGCCTTTCATTCCAGTGGCTTCCACACAATGGATCTCACTGATCCTCCCAGTCCAGGTGCAAGGAGAGACTGAACACACATTAAAATAGACCCTGCTGCATTCTTTTGAGGCAGCACAGGATCCCAGCATGGTTTGGGTTTGAAGGGACCTTAAAGCTCCTCCCATCCCACCCCTGCCATGGGCAGGGACAGCTCCCACTGTCCCAGGCTGCTCCAAGCCCCAATGTCCAACCTGGCCTTGGGCACTGCCAGGGATCCAGGGGCAGCCACAGCAAATCTGGGCACCCTGGGCCAGGGCCTGCCCACCCTCCCAGGGAACAATTCCTGCCCAAGATCCCACCTAAATCTCTGCTCTCAGTTTGAAACTTGCCCCTTGCCCTGGCCCTCCAGGCCTATGTGAAAAAACACCCTCCTGCTTTTTTATGAGCCCCCTTTCCATGACAGCAATAAAGAAATGATCTTATGCTAATGAACCTTTTCTTCCAGAGCTAAGATTTGCTCATCTTTGAATCAAGAGTGAGTCACCGTGCCTGAGACGTGTTTGTGTGTCTGAGACACCTGGAACAACACTCTCCTTCCAGGGGAGCTGCCAGAGCCCAGCCAGCCCCAGCATCTCCCACCTGGGGAGCTCCCTGCAGGTTCCAGTCCCTGGGGCAGAGCAGCCCCTGCTCTGGGACCAGCTGGAAGGGCCTGGGGAGCCACAGGAAGGACGTGGTGCCTCGGTGTGACCCAGCTGGACACGGGGCTATGGGACAGTGCCGCCCCCAGCTCCAGGGAAGGGATTTTACCTCAGTCAGTGAGTGTGAGACCTGGCTCTGTTCGGCTGGGCACCCTCCAGGTGTGCAGAAGGGAAGAGAAACTGTAAGCAGGTCCTGGTGGGAGCACAAAAGGTTTGGGTGGGTGATGCAGAAAAGAAGGCAAAAGCAGTGTCCAGTTAAGGCTTTCAATTCCTGAAAGAGAATCCAGGGGGAAAATGGAGCCAGACTCATCTGAGGTGAAAAGACTAGAGGGTGGGTGGCAGGGTGGTGATAGGGAAAAATTCTGTTGGAAAATAAAGGAAAAATTCTTCCTCATGTGGGTGGGACCTTGGTCTTTGGATATATAAAACCTGGATACACCCAGAGCTCCTTCTTCAGGCTGGAAGCTGTTTACTTGCAAGCACATGACAGGTTTCAACTATAAAAGCTTGTTTTCCATCTAGAATTTCTATCCCTGACAATCCTGACTGGGAAGTGCCCAGTGCAACCTTCTCAACCCTCAGAAAATCCGTGTGCTGCCCCAGAGTAGAAAGCAGATGTACACATGCCTCTGTATTTTATTATTACTATCATATTTATTTCATAAATTGCTCAAGTCCAGAGCAGTGGATAATGGACACTCCACTGACTATTGTACCATTTTCATTGGTGACTCTGGGATAAAATATCCATGATCAAGAGACAAATTTAGGCAAAAACTTCAAGGAATTTGTAAATTTATCAGCTACCTCAATATTTAGAAGTTCCCCATAGCAATGTTGGTGTTTTTAAAAAATATTGCCATTTTAGAGTTATGATTAAAGCCCATGTGTCCATCCAGCAGTGAGTTTGACTTTCCCAGTTCCTCTGATCCAGATTTTGTCTTGGGAAGGTGAATGACTCAGAATGACTGTACCGAGGATGTTTTTTTTCACAGTAAATGTGAAAGTTCCCATCCAAAGAACTTGTAACTGTTCAGATAAGGTTTGAATAGTGTCTTGAGAAAAAAATACAAACAATTGAAAATAAAATAAAAATGAAAAAAGAATATGAAAAAAAAAAAGAATGCAAATTTCACCTAAGATACCAGCAGAGACAAAGAAAGTCCAGGGAGAGACTTGACTTACTGAGTTCAGACAATGTGAGAGTTAAAAGAAAAGCTGAATTGATCTAAAACTTGTCCCCAGTCTTGTGTGGTGGCTGTGATGAGTCTCCAATACCACCCCCAAGCCTAACGTCACTCAGTGACTGCAGCTCCACAGAAATGGGATGAAATGAGGCACTGCTGCTTTGCAAATCTGAAAATAAAAGAAGACAGGTGACAAATTCTTTGTTTTTTGGGACCCTGAAGCTGAGGACAGAAGTTCTTGGGAGATGCACGCCTTGCCCAAAGCCCATTGCAGGGTTTGGTGGGTAAATGGGTCATGAAATTCCTCTGGAAATGCAACACAAATGTCAGAACAGATCACAGTCATCCCTTCCAGATCTAACATTTTGTAACTCTCCTGTAACTAGGAACAAACCCCACAGGAATTAAGGCTTTAATTAGGATAGAGAGAAGGGACTAAACTCTCTTTCCATGCTTTGCCCTTGAGTCTCATCAATGAAACCTCTCAGCAGTGACATCGGGCTCTGCAAGTGCCCCCCTGAGGGACAAATCCTCATGGCACTGCCCTGGTGGTTTGGAAATGTCCCAAATGGCACCTCCATGGTTTCTGTTTTGGAAATGCCCCGAAATCTGCATGGCTGAGGCTCACTTTGGGCTGTGGTGAGGAAGAGACACAAATAGCCACTGAAATAAGGGGTCAGGGGCTCTGCTGAGGCCTGGCTTTGGCTGTGTGTGGGTGCAAGGGTGGCTGCAGTTGGGAGCTGACCCTGGGGTGGGCAGAGCTGTCACTGGTCACTGTTCTGGGTGCTGTGTGGCATTTGGGGTTCATTAATGTGCCGTGGCCAGCCGAGGGTTGTGTGTAGGACTGCTCTGATCAGCTGCAAGTCTGGAATTTCTTCATGGAAAGGGTTGTCCAGCCCTGGCACAGCTGCCCAGGACAGTGGAGGAGTCACAGCCCTGAAGTGTTCAAAAAACCATGGGGATGTGGCACCTGGGGACAGTTTTGTGGTGACCATGGTGGTGGTGCTGGGTTGATGGTTGGACTTGGTGATGGCAGAGATCTTTTCCAGCCTTAATGACCCCATAATTTTGTGATTCCCTAAGCCAGCTACATCCCAGCATAGCTTGGGGGTATCAGCATCTGGAAGGACATCAGGTTATCTACAGTGCCCTCTCATTTTTTAGGGTGTTAGATCTAATAAACAACATTTTAAATGACATTTCACAGGGCCTGGGTGACTTCTGGCACTGGGACCACCCAGGACCAGCAGCTTCTGAGGCAGAACTTCCTCCTGTTGAGTGGGAGGATGCAGCAGCTCAGAAGTTGTTTCACATGGGTGAAGATGATGGTGAAGGACTCCCACCTCCCTCATGGGCTCTCCCTGCCCAGTGTCCTGTCACCTCTCACTCAGTGATGCTCCACAGGGCTGGAGCCCTCTCCAGGGAGCTTCTCCCTGTCCTGGCTCTGGGCTGGGAGGTGGTGTCACCCCTGGGGAGCTGAAGAGCCCTGAAGGAGCCCTGTGCTCCCTTTGCTGGCTGGTGCTGTGCCCTGGGCAGTGTCCAGGTAGGAAAAAGCACCTGCAGAGCATAGGGGGATCACTTCTCTGCCAGCCTCCATCCATCTGAGCCCCTGGTGCTTCCTGAGCCAGGAGATCTGTTTTGTGGGTCATGTTCTTTAATGTTTTCCCTGTGGATTTCTCTCACCTCTTGGTGAAGCCTCTGCAGATTTTTGGCGTTTGCAGTTTGCTCTGACAAAATGTTCCAAAGCTTAATCCTGCTGAGGGAAAAAGGCTTCCTGTAACTGGTTTTAAATTTGCCACCTGCTATTTTATTCAATGCAGCTTAGTTCTTGCATTAAGGGAGAGCAAGCAATTAGACCTGAGCGACCTCTTCCAGCCACCCAGGACACCACAGAGCCCTTCTCCACCCTCAGTCATTCTTCTCCCAGGCTGGAGGCTCTGGGTTCACCCACATCTTCCTTTATGGAAATTATTTTACACTTATTGGTTGTGTTTGTTACCTGCTCCCAAAATCCTTCTACTCCCCAAGAGAATAAATGGAAGGTGAGAGCATCTGCTTCATTGGGTTTTCAGATCAAGACTTTTGTGGCCCAAAGGAAAAAGAAAGTAACTGTGAGAGATGCAATACAAGTCTGGTAGTTAATGGGAACAGTAGCAAAGCCTAAAACTCTTCAGCCACTCCCTGACGGGCCAGACAAAGAGGGACACGATGGAAGTGAGGATTTGGGATACCTGGCTGATCTCACATCCCACTCACCTCCTGCACTGGCTCCCCTCTGACCCCTCATGTTCCTGGACCTATTTACCTGCACAGCCTGCACAAACCCACCGTTTCTGGTGTGGAGACCAATCCCATCTGGGAGAAATCACTGAGAACAACTAAAATGCTACTACTTAATTATTCCTAAAATATTTCTTTGAGCATTCCCTTCCTGCACATAAGCCCTGGGTCTCCATCCAAAGACACTTCTGACAATCTTCTAGGGTGGCCCTTAGCTCACAGTCATGCAGGGAAACAGGCAGAAACCACTTCTGGGACCTGTCAGGAACCTTTCTAGCCTGGACATTACCCTGTGTCCTCTCTCTGACCACTGACATCCATTGAATTGAACTTGCATTGAAGCTTGTTTTTCCCCAAAGCATTTGCCAAAACTTAAGTCAGTTGAATTCTTTTAGAAGAACCCTGAATCTGGAGAATTCTGCACGTTCCTGATGTTTCCACTAACCTCTTCCTGTGGTTAAACATCACCTCTGCAGAACACACACCTGTGGGAGCTGACATGGGCTCTGAAGCAAAGGGCTTTTTGACCCTCACCCTGGGACTCTCATGGTTGCTGGAAGCAGGATGGAAAACAAAGCAGGACCCATTCACACCATTCCCAGGCTTTTCTCTTTAACCACGTTCCCATTTTGGAAACCAGGACCGTTACTCTTCCTGGAAATCCTTCTGGATTGTTCTCTGACACAAGCTGGACTGGGAGGTCCCAGGACATTTCTCCTCCTGCAGTGATGGGTGCCAGCTGTTTTGCAGAGGGGACAGCCAGATTTGGGCCAGGATCAAACATCTGAGTGTTGGGGGTAAGTGGCTCTGCCAGCCAGGCTGGGGCTGCTGGGGCCTCTCAGCAGAACCAGGGGAGAACTCCCCTCCCTGCTGCAGGTTGTGCCTGTCAGGAATTGAGCAGAGCTGGGGCCCAGAGATCCAAGGAGAAAACAGCGAGTGATGGGGTGGGGAGATCTCAGCTAAGAGCAGAGTGAGTTCCTTGAAGCACTTCTTGGGCATAGAAATCCTGCTTTTGGCCACTTTCACCGCTTCTTTTTGCCTCTCCTTTCAGCTGCAACAACATCCAGGTGAAGGATGATCTGTGCCCAATGGTCAGCGTTACGGGGGTTTTTATTATCCAACTTATCTTGTAATTACCACAAATTCTGGGAATTAAAGCCTTGTGGGGTGACATTTGTTGCTGACCTCTGCAGTGCCCTGGACACCGAGAGCCCTCAGATCAAGGTGACTCACCCTGGGAAGCAGAGCTGCCACAGCACTGATTGTTTCATCCTCACTCATCAGAGGGACGTGGGTTTGCTGCGGGGAGTGATGGATTCAGAGTTAGAAAATGGATAAATTCTGGATAAATTTTGGAAAACTGAATCATTTTAATGCTGGGTCACATTTCCCTCCAGCAAACAACCACAAGTAATGATGCATTTTTTCTGAAAACTGGGATTTTATTAGATGTCTGACCCTGCCTTTTGTGTTTTTATTTTTCAAGAGCGATAATTTCTTTCATTAGCCCAAAGGCTGGAGCTGTGAGAGAAGTCTTGCAGAAAAACCTTCTTTCTATAAAATGTGCTGATGAAAAAACAGCCTCTGGTCACACTTTGCTCTGTGTTTGATCACTTAATGTTTTTAGGGGTCCTTGTGGCTCCACAGGGGAGTCAGGAAGGGAAACCTTGTCTGCATGGAGAGTTCTGAGGGGAAAATCTGTGTGCAGCCAGCAATCCCAGAATCCCAAAATCCCTGAGGCTGGGAAAGCCCTCCCAGCCCATGGAGTCCCAGCTGTGCCCACCTTGTCCCCAGCCCAGAGCACTGAGTGCCACCTCCAGCCCTTCCTTGGGCACCTGCAGGGATGGGCACTGCAAAGCTCCCTGGGCAGCCCCTGCCAAGGCCTGAGCTCCCTTTCCATGGGGAAATTCCTGCTGCTGTCCAAGCTGAGCCTCCCCTGGCCCAGCCTGAGGCCCTTCCCTCTCCTCCTGTCCCTGTTCCCTGGCAGCAGAGCCCGACCCCCCCTCACTGCCCCTCCTGGCAGGGAGTTGTGCAGAGCCACAAGGTCCCCCCTGAGCCTCCTTTTCTCCAGCCTGAACCCCTTGCCCAGCTCCCTCAGCCCCTCCTCATGGACTGACTCTCTCTAATAACACCCAACATTACTGCAATGACATCTTTGCTCAAAGTCAGCTCCCTAGACTAAGTCTGGATGAGACTCACAGAGTGCAAAGTCTGGCTTAAATCCAGGATGCTCAAGAAAAACAAGCCCACCTCCCCCTCAGCTTTAGGTATGTGTTTATTTTTTTTAAAGCTGAGAAATCCAACCAACCCACACGATTTGCTGATGAAAATACAGGAAGGGTTGGTGGCTCTTCACCAAGACCTATTTATTATCACTGAAACAACACCCTGAAGTTGGTGGAATTTCTGGTGGAAGGAGTCCCCGCCAATGGTGGAATAAGATGAGTTTTAAGCTCTCTTCCAACCCAAACCCTGCTGGGATTCTGTGGTTCAAGACCCCCTCTCACTGGCAGTGAGTATCAACTCCATCACCAGGAGGAGAACTGTCCTGGATGTACATAAGGAACCTCAAAATGCACAAACAGCAAATGAGATGTGCAGGACAGTGGTGGAAAAATGAATATCTGACATGAAATTTCAGATGGAAATATGAAAAGCAGGAGTACAAGGAACCTTGAGAGATCATGTGGTCCATCTGCCCCACTAAAGGACAACAGCTCACCCAGAAGTGTGTTCAGTAAATCTGGTCCAAAATTCCTGGATGGCACCTCCATAAAACCCTTGAGCCTGGAAGGAGCCCTTGTGCTGTGGAATTTTCTATTATTTTTATAGAATTTTATTATTCTAATATCCTGTGGAATTTTAATTATTTTGGTGCTAATGGGTCTTGGGTTTGGTGTTTTTGAAGCACCACAGGGAGGCTGGAGTTACACCAGAAATTGTGAGTATTCAGGCAGTAAAATAAACACCCAGCCTGGTGCATTCACGTGGAATATATGGATTAAAGGCCAGATCTTTCAGGGAAGATCAGATCTACATCCCCAGGATGACGTGACAACAGCAACATTCACACCCCAAAAATTGGCTGTTTCCTGAAGAGCTCATAAATGAAAGCAGCGAATAACTGCAGAAACCTGAAAGCACTTCCTCCACCTTCGGCAATGAATAATGGAGAACTTGATTTTTCAGATGAGTTCTGTCCTGCCTTTCGTGGCAGTTTCCTTTAGGTCGTTCCCTGCTCTGTGGTTCCCGAGGATGTGCGAGCCGCGCCCCGGGCGCGACCGCAGGCGGGGCCGGTTCCATTCCGCGGACGTGCTGCCCCAGCTGCAGGGGAAATCACAGCGCTCTGGCACCATTTGCTCCGCAGAAACCCGCAGCCGCTGCTGCCGTGTGTGTGCTCCGCAAGCACTGGGCTTCTCTGTTTCACCGTTTTTCAGGAACTGAATGTTAATCCCAGGGGTTCTTTGCCCTTTTGTACGTCTCCTGCGGTGCCTCGCTCCACACTGCTGTCATTCCCATCTCTCTTCCAACCCAAACCCAGGATCTCTGCCAGCAGGCCTTGGGCTGCTCCTGCCCCTCTGTAAGTGCTCCCGGGGGAACTGGCACCCTGCCCTTACCCTGCCCTGCTGCTTTTAAACCATCTGTTTTATTAACCTTTTATTTTTTCCCCCTATTCCCCCTGATTTCATACTTTGCTGCCGAGGTTAGACTACTTCAGGGAAAATAATTTCTAACAAAAACCCACGCAAGTGCCATGCCTGGTCACACCATCCATCACTCCATGTGCTTTCCCAGCATTTGAATAACAGAGCAGCTCCTACTTCAATCTGCCCCTTGCTGAATGCAAATCCCTTCTTGCCTTCCCATCCTTCTCTTTTGCTTTCCATGCTTGTGCTGTTTCCTTCTGTAAATCATCACTCCTGGGTTTTTTCTCATGCCAGGGATCACTACAAAGGTGGGAATTTATGTCTGGTGCCTTCTAGTGCCCTTCTTGCCTAGTCATTGCATTGGTGAGGTTGGGAAAAAATAAAATTGCTGTTTTGATTCCACCTCTAATGAACCTCACGGGTTCCTCAAATGTGACCTCCTGGGCATCGTCCTTTTGTGATGCCAGAATCAGGGAATGGTTTGGGTTGGGAGGCACCTTAAAGCCTATTCAGTGTCACCCTACCATGGGCAGGGACAGCTCCCACTGTCCCAGGCTGCTCCAAGCCCCAGTGTCCAACCTGGCCTTGGGCACTGCCAGGGATGGGACAAGGAGAAATGTCTCCCTCAGTTATTCCCAAGCCCACCTTGCTGAGGTCCAGAGCTTTCAGCTACAAAAGCCAGACAAACAAAAGCAAGTAAAACACCCCAGAGAATGAAGATCTTCAGCAGTGAAGGTCCTGCTCAGGGGCACTTCTTCTGTCCTTGAAACGATCCCCATGGGCAGCATGGGGAGTGTGATATTCCTGCAGGTGCCATAGGGCTGTTTGGGCAAATCCATGAGACAGACAAAAGTCAGATAATTCAGGGTGGGGAAAGTATTTTGGGGCAGGGCTGAGACCAAGCAGTTTCTCTTCACCTTCCTGCCAAGTTCTGCCTCTCTGCCTGCAGTGCATCTCCATCCCCTCCTGCTCCCCCAGAGCAGCCACCAGCTCCTCCCTGACCCCCTTTGGACACCACCTTCCTCAGCCTGGGCACCTTCACCTGGGCAATCTGCACAAACCCACCACTCCTGGGGTGAGAGCCAAGCAGAGCTGGGAGAAACTGCTGAGAACACTCAACCCCTAGAAGTGTCCAGGGAGTGTCTGCAGCTGGGAGTGCCTCACAGAGGAGCTGCTGCAGCATCTCTTGGAGCTCATCCCAGACACTTTAAAGGATAAAACTGTGAGTGGTTGGAAGCCATGGGGTCAGGTCTCCTTCGAGGCACAGGGCTCTCTGTGGATTTGGGACAGGAGGAGGTCACACCTCTCCTCCGCAGAATCCCAATGAACTCCTAAGGGACAAGAACCTGGACATCTTTTAGACACAGCAGCAGAGCTGAGCAGAACCTGCCCAGACAAACCCACAGACAGCAGGAGCTGCCCAAAGCAGATTCTCCTTCTCCCAGCTTTGCCTTCTGAGCTGTTTGATTTTTGTCCTTTCTGGAAATCACTGTCCCGGGATTCAGCTCTGGTGTTCCCTCTTCCCTGTCCCTGCCTGGGGCAGGCAGGGCAAATTTCACTCCCCACACATGGGCTAGAAAACATTTCTAAGCCCTGGTCAGTTCTGGACTCCACCTTCAGATTTTGGAGATAAGATACTATATTTACAGCAATTAGATTAAATTCATTATATTTAAGTTTGAGAGGGAAAGTGCTTCTCTCTTTCACGTAAAGGTAATGAATTAGTGATCAGCTGTGACAGAGGCTACATCATTAGAAGCATTTTAAAATAAAAATGAGCCATAAAAGCTTCTGGAAACAGCTGGTCTGATCTAAAAACTCATAAAAATACTTGAAGTACTACAAATCTCTGCAGCCTGGACTTGGCCTGGCTCAGACAGCCCCAGCCTTGCCCCATGGGCAGAGTGGGAGACAAAGTTTATCATGGAGATCCTCCCACTGAGTCACGAGGAACAGAAAGGACCCCCAAACACACCCCACAGACCCCCAAAACCACCATCCCCACACCACCCAGACTCCATGGCTTCTGAACTCCTCCCCAGAGAGGAAAGTTGTGATCTCTCCTCCCCACCAGGACAATTTCTACATTTACAGATCCCACACCCACCACTACTCCCCAGCCCAGCCCTCTCCCTCCCTCCCAGGACACTTCTCCCTGCTCAGGAATATTTCATATCAGTATGATGCCTGAAGTGGCTCCCTAGATACAGAGACTACACAGGAGGAAGGGAATAAAGGTGGAGATTGATCTGAAAGGCCTTCAAAGGCCCGGCCTGGGGAGCCAGAGGCTGCTCTCACAATGGAGCCCAAGATGGGCCCCAAGCCACGAGTTCCTCACACCTTTATGGGTTTCCTCCATTTGCAGATCAGCATCAATTCCCCAATTCAAACTTGAGCTAATGATGCCATTTTCCCAGCTCACCCCCCCTTCTCAAGCTGTTGGGTTGCACATTTTGGGCCCAGGACAGTCTGGGTGTCCTTGGAGAGCAGCTGGGAGAGGCTTTGTTATGTCCAGCTTAACATGAGAGAGCAGCAGCTCCCAGGCTCCAAAACCCTGCAGAGTCACACCCTGAGCACTGCAGGGCTGGGAAAATATCAAAGTTAAAATCCAAGGCATCAAGTACAGCAAGGCTGATGCAGAGCAAGACTTTATTACCAAACCCACCCTTCAGGGAGTCACAGCAGCCCAAAGAGCTCAGCCAAGCCAGCACTCTGCCATGGGGTGGGGACAGATGTGCAGGAGCTCCCAAATCAGAGCAGAGATTGTACTGCCCTTCCCTCAGAGGCAAGGAAAGCAGCCAGGAGAGATGGTATCAAAGTCCAACAACACCCAGGCTGAGCACTGGGATGGACAGACAGACAGAGTTACCTGAGCCAGTTCCCCTTGCAGGGCAGCTGGAGCAGTCCAGGCCATGTCCCCTCACAGAGCTGCCCCAGGGACCCCCACCCACGGGCTCCCAGAGCCCCCAGGCAGCTAAGGGAGCAGCACCAGGGCCAGGGGCAGCAGGCACAGCACAGACCACGGCAGGGCAGGCACAGCCTGGTTTCGCTCAGGAGCCACCTTCTTCCCCTGAGCAGGGGAGGATCTCTTTTTCCAAGCATAGTATTTTGCCACAACCACATTGGGGTTGCCCTGGGCAGGGTCGAACCACATCTGGATGCAGCGGCCGCTGCCCCGCTGCTCGGGGCTGGAGCTGAAGGAGTGGGACCAGATCTTCTCACACAGGTCTCTGGGTCTGGGGAACACCTCTCTGAAGGGCCTGCACATGAAGCCCCAGGGACAGCGGTTGGTTCCTGGGGACAGAGCAGCAAAGCTCAGTGGCAGCACTGGGACTCCTGTCCTTCCCCTGGCAGGAGCAGGTCACCTGCCCAGCCACTGCCACACCTGGAGGGAAAGAGCTCTGGGCGGTGGCAGCTGTGACACTGCCAGGGACCTGCCCAGGGGGTGAGGGCAGGACCCCAGAGCCACCAACCTGTTGCCCAGTTCCAGCCCGTGTGCCAGTTCTCTTTGCAGGTGTGGGCGTCCTTGCAGTCCTCCCACCACTCCTCGCAGTCCTCCTTGCAGAGGGGCACGTGGAGAATCCTCTCCCGACGCCAGCTGCTGTCAGCCTGCAGGACACAGCACCAGGCACGCTGGGGAGGGCCCTTGGAAGTCAGGGGCAAGATCTGCCACAACCCAGATCCCTCCTAGCCCCTCCCATGGGGCTCCATAGCTGATCCCAGAGCAGTTCCAGCCCCAGCAGAGATGTGCCTGGACACAAGGAGTTCTTCCATCAGTCAGAGGCCAGAAAAGTCCTTGGAGTCTTTCTTTCCTGTGGGAAAAGTTGAGACACACCAGATATTGGAGAGAAACTCCTCCCTGGGAGGGTGGGCAGGCCCTGGCACAGGGTGCCCAGATTTGCTGTGGCTGCCCCTGGATCCCTGGCAGTGCCCAAGGCCAGGTTGGACATTGGGGCTTGGAGCAGCCTGGGACAGTGGGAGCTGTCCCTGCCCATGGCAGGGGGTGGAACAAGATGAGGTTTAATGTCCCTTCCAAGCCAAACAGTTCCATGATTCCTTAATCTGGTCCTACCTGGACAATCCAGGGCCCCAGGTTGGGTGAGCACTCGTACAAGCAGGTATCCTGGATGAAGTGGCGCTTGCATTTGGGGGGCATCACCCCACAGTGGTTCCAGTTGAAGTTGTAGAGGTTGGGTTGATCCTTGTGGGCTTCTGAAGTGGTGTTGGCTGTGCAGCAGGCATTGTCCTTCCAGGGAGAGCACTGCAACACAGCAGGGACAGGCTGGTCCAGCTGGGCAGCTGGCAGGAGCTCCAGGAGGGCAGAGCCCACAGCAGGGAGCCTTCGGCAGCCACAGCATTTTATCTTCTGCATAAAACTCTTGGTCACTTCGGGTTTAGGAGTTCAGCACTGCAGCAAGGCAGAGCTGCAGGAGGAGCAGATCAGACCCTCAGCAGGAATCAGTGCCAGCCCGAGGAACAGGAACAAACACCCTCTTCCTCCTCCGAGGGCACAGCAAGAGAAATCTCCCACCCTGAGAGGGGGCAGAGGAGCCTTTCCTCACCATCCTTCCCCTTGCTGTGCTCTGAGGTGCCCGAGCCTCAGGAGGGGATTGGAGAGGGGTGGCACTGACCTGACACATCCCCTGCCACTGCCCCCGCTCCGGCCACTTGCTGGAAAAAGGCAGCAATCACACAGATCTCACGGCCAGCACAGGCTTCCTCCCTCGGGCAAGTGGTGGCCAAGCCCAAACCAGCCCATGATATGCGGGGAGGCAGCTCCAGGCTGTCCCAGCCAGCCCGGCAGCAGCTCTTACCTGGTCATACAGGCTCCCCTCGGGGCCAGGCTGGCGTTTGTGGTGTTTGGCATCCATGCAGACATTCAGCAGCGGGTCCTTCAGTGCCATCCCGGCATCGGGGGCCAGCAGGGCCAGCAGGGCCACCCGTGCCAGCAGGGCCAGCTGTGCCAGTCCCACTGCCATCCCCACGGCCAGCCCGGGGGAACGCGGCTGTGCAGAGAGGGGACAGCACAGGGCGGGTGACACAGCTGTGCTGAGAGGGGACAGAGCTGTGCTGAGAGGGGACAGAGATGGAGAAGATGCAGAGCTGAATGGAGAGGGGACAGCAGCACAGGAGAGGGGACAGAGCTGAATGGAGAGGGGACAGCACAGGAGAGGGGACAGAGCTGTGCAGAGGGGACAGTACAGGAGAGGGGACAGAGCTGTGCAGAGGGGACAGCACAGGACAGGGTTTGTTTGGCACAGGCAGCAGCGAGGGAGGTGCTGAGGAGGCTGGGCACTCCCGAGGAGCTGGCAGCAGCTCGTGGCACCAAGGACACAAAGTGCAGCCCCCCCGAGCCAGGCTCAGGGTCAGCCACACGTTATCATCAGGACAACCCTACACTGGGGACAAACAGCCCTGGGAGAGCTCGGAGCGATCAACACCCCATCAGCCCTGGGGGAGGAGGGCATGCTCTGTGACACCCAGTCACTTTGGGGTCCTTTTGCCACCCCACCCCTTCAGAGAGAAGCTTCCAGCTCCAAACCTGCACCAAGGCATGGGGAGTCCAGGGATCTCTCTGCGAGTGCTCAGAGGGGCAGGGAAGGCACCAAACACCAGCACCTTGTGTGGGCCAGGAGCTGCAAGAGGCCCATGCTGATTTCAGGCATATGCTGAAGACTGGGAAACATTTTCTTTATCTGCATCTGAGACGTGGAAACCCTCACCTGAGGTCTCCAGCAGAGACCTGAATCATCAAAGGATCACTGAAGGGTTTGGGTTGGAAGGAATATTAAAGCCCATCTCACCCCACCCCTGCCATGGGACACCTTCCACCACCCCAGGGTGCTCCAGCCCTCCAGCCTGGTCTGATTTGAGCAATAAAAGACATTTCCCACCATTGTGCCTTGGCCTTCCCTGCCCACTTAGAGGCTGGGACAGATGTTACAGTCATTTGCTAAAAAAACCGCCAAAATCAACCCCAAACTAACCAACCAACAGCAAGACTTAACCAAGAAAATTCCTTCCCATTCCTTATTGACACAGCACAAGGGTCTAAGCCAGACACCTTTTAAGAAGAATTTTGCAAAACATAGAAGCAAAACAAATCATTTACAGCATTAAAACAGCAGAAAACACCCCCCCAAAAAGCAGCTACAGGCCCAAGGAGACAGACACAGAAACCTGCGGAGTGGGAAGCAGCTAACTTGAATTATAACTGCATTTATGCCCCCAAATCAACTGTGAACCTTACCAGCCTGAAAAGCCCCTAAACTGCCTGCAGCACCTTCAAACTCTCAGCTCAGCACCTTCCTGGGGCAGCTTTAATAGGAAAGCTGCTGGCACAGGTGCTGGCACTGGGGAGGAACTCCCCCCTCTCTGAAAGGAGCTTTGACTCCTGCCAGTGTTTGTTAGCATAGGGTGCTGGAAATGGGATAGAAATCTCTCAGGACCCCGTGCACACAGGCTCAGAGGCAGAGAGGGATTCAGGGGCTCATTTGAAACCTTTGGAGAAGCTGAGATGCAGAAAGCCACACTAACATGAAGTAAGAATGTAGATTTAGTTTTAAGCAAATAGAAATGTGTCTTAGAGTGCCTTAAGCAAATAAGAAACTATATTAGTTAGTAGAAAAACCCTAAAGTGCAGTTTAAAGTTCAGTAGCATAACCTTTTACAAAATTAACTAAACTCTAGACATAACATAAACACAGCACGGTGTTGTTAGATAGCAAGACAGGCTCTGTGCATAGACCCTGTGTAAGAAATGACAGCAGTGTCCTATAGCTGTGTTAGACCAGGATAGGTGCAAAGGCATTGTAACAGAACCGTGTTTGTAGCTAATTGGGCGATTTATGAATATAATGCATGGTATCAGGGCTAGCAGGCATCTTCTGCCACAGCTTCTGCATCTTCTGCCTCAGCTTCAGCTTCAGCTTCTGCTTCAGCTTCAGCTTCTACTTTGTTTCTACTTCAACTTCTGCCTAGGATACAGAAACTTTATACAAGAAGGCTTCGAGCATGATGGTCTAGACTGTAACACCTTAAACTTCTCACCCTCTCCAGACTGACTGCACTCTGCAATAGAAGACTTTTACAACAAGCAGGGACTGCTCCTCGTCCCTCTGCTGACCTGCTACAACCTCGCCACAGGGGACGATGTTTTGGTGACAGCTGGCTCCTCCAGCCTCTTTCACAAGCAGGACCTCTTGCCTGGGAAACAATCCCGTGTTTCTTTTCCAAAGCAGCACCTTACCAGCCCTGGCCCTTCACAAGCCCTACTTCCTCTACTCTCCATTGGCAGCTGGGGTTGGGACCACTGCCTGAGGCAGAGGAGCCCAGGAGAGGCTGAGCCAGGGCTCTGGGTACGGAATAAATGCAAAAGGCAGCAAAAGACACATAGGCTGCTGCCTCAGAAGGAAGAATAACAACTCCCACCACAAACCTGAGATGCAGGTGCTGAGGGGAAGCAATGAACCTCCTTGGAACTCCTGAGCACATCCATTGGTGCTAAAAGCTTCACCAGAGCCCTTGTCCTCAGCACAGGGGCAGAGTCTTCCTCCTGGGGCAGGTTTGGGGCTGACTTGCTCTGTTCTTCACTCACATCACTGATGTTTCTCTGATTAACCACTTGCCTAAGGAGAAAATATTTCTAAATTTCATGTGTGAGCACTTTGGGCTCTGGGAGACCCTGCTTTGGTGATCACAGAATCACTGAGGCTGGAAGAGACTGCACAACCTTGTCCCCAGCCCAGAGCACTGAGTGCCACCTCCAGCCCTTCCTTGGGCACCTGCAGGGATGGGCACTGCAAAGCTCCCTGGGCAGCCCCTGCCAAGGCCTGAGCCCCCTTTCCATGGGGAAATTCCTGCTGCTGTCCAAGCTGAGCCTCCCCTGGCCCAGCCTGAGGCCCTTCCCTCTCCTCCTGTCCCTGTTCCCTGGCAGCAGAGCCCGCCCCCCCCTCACTGTCCCTCCTGGCAGGTAGAACACAACCTTATACTTCTACCCCCTCACATTGGAGGTGTCACTCAGCAGATCTTCCCCCACCCACTTCTGACCCTTTGCCACCTCTGCTGCCTCCACAAGAAGGAGTTTTGCTCCTCGAGGCACAGGACTGTGGCAGTTTCAGATGCCCTGCACTGTCCTGGCCACATTTCCTGCTCCCTGCCAGGGAATTTCTAATATGTGGTTTGTTTTTGGAACTGCTGATCACTGAACTGTGTTGTAACATTGTCAGAGCAGTGACAGCTTGTTCCTGAGAGATAATTGTCAGCCACCAGCCTGTCATCTTCCATCTGACGTGTTCTCCCCAGTGCATCACTGTGTGTTCATCTCAACTGCTTTTTCTTTGAAATCTGTTGTTTTACTGTTCTGTGACTCAGCCGTACCAGGTGTCACGTCCCACTCTTATGTAGAAGAGAGCACCCAGGAGTCGTAGGTGCCCATGGTCACAAAAGGATGGCAAAAGCCAGAAGGGTCCAAAAACCAAAGCTCAGCATGTTTTATTGGCCAGCTCCACACTTGGCCTGGAAATCAATGCATGTTCTGCCCCTACTTTGTAATGATGAGAGAAATAAAAGAACAAAATGAAAGAGGGAAGAAGGACAGTGTGAAAGAGAGATGGATAGGAAAGGAGATCACCAGTCCTGGCTGCAGCACTGATCCAAACAGGGAGTCTGGGGCACTGCCTGGGCTTTGGGGGACGCTTTGTAAGGTAAGTTTTCCCCACCCTGGCATTGGGTTTCTTGCTCTTCATGTACCCGTGAGCATGTGCAGTCTGTTCTTCTGGGCCTTTCTGGAAATGGGTCGAGGGGCTTTGGGGCTCTTTTGGTAGATCCCTCTCTGCTGGATCGACCCTCATTCAGCAGTTCATGCCCCCTCCTTGACCCCACTCCTGCCCTGGAGCTGTCCTTTGTGTTGTATGGTCACCATGGACCAGAACAGGGACATTGGCCGCAAAATGGGGCTGCCCCAGAAGGGAATGTGTCCCAGACACATCCCAGTCTAATCCTGGTTTAACTTTCTTGCTCCAGTGGTCGTCAAGAATTTGAGGCAAAGCAATGCATTTACTCCTTCCTGCCCAGGCCTCTGCACCATTCTCTGCAGATTTTTCCAGCTGGTCCTGGAGTGATTTAGTACCATCAGAGACTTGTTTGCCTTGATGTTTCCCCTTCCTTTTCCCAGATGAAATCTGTTGAAAAGCAGAAATCATAGAATCAGAGGAGTGTTCGGTTGGGAGGGATGTTAAAGCTCATCCAATTCCACCCCCTGCATGGGCAGGGACCCCTTCCAGTATCCTGGGTTGCTCCAAGCCCCAGTGTCCAGCCTGGCCTGGAACACTTCCAGGGACGGGGCTGTGACCTCTTCCCACACAGACACTGTGTTCATGGCTGTGCAGATCCCCCATCTCTGCAGAAATCTTTCCAGGTTGTCCCATGTGAATGTGCAGGCCTTGTCCCTGCAGGGGAACTTGTGCATGGGATGGTGCAGAACACAGGAATCTCTTCCTGTTGTCCTGCCTGTACCACTGCACACCCCCATTACCTAAATGTGCTGCAGTTTTCCACACCAGATGCTCATTCTTTGCTCTGTCATCTCCAAACCATTTTTGTTCCTCTCTGAGCTTGTATTTCCTCAGCTGAGCATTCCAGAGTTGTTTGTAGCCATGAGGTCTCTGGTACCAGCCTGTGCCCATCTCTCCCTGCCCTGTGCCCCTCTGTGCCCCACCCTGGTCCCCTCTCCTGGAAGGCCCTGCCATCCTGCCAGGTAAGGATTTCTCTGCACTGCCTCGATGTGTTGAAGTCCTGAATCTCTCTCTCCCTCAGCACAGAACTTTGCTGTTCTCTGCATCCAGCCAAAGCCACGTTGGCACCACGCAGTGAGGAGCAAAAGGGCCATTGCCATCAGCTGGAGGGAAGTTGCTTTACCTGCTAAAGCTGCTAAAAACAAACCCCCAGGATAAGCTCACAGAGGGCAAAGCTGGCACGGCTCAGTTCCCTGAGAGCTGCAAGCTCAGGACAAAGCCCGTGGCCAGCAGTGGCCGTGCTGTGGGCTCCGTGTGCAGGGCCTGTGTCACAGCTCTCAGCCAGGCTGGGGACAGAATCGTGGAAAGATGGAAGGGTTTGGGCTGGGAGGGACCTTCAGACCCATCCAGTTCCACCCTGCCATGGGCAGGGACACCTCCCATTAGAAGAAAGTAAAGTTCCAGAAAACAACCAACGAAAAAATCACTTCAGTCTGTGTCAGAGGGACTCCTGCCATGGGGAGGGTGTTCCCCTGAGGTGTTTGCTGATTGCAGTTCCCTGGGGGAGGCTGGAAGTGGCTTCAAGGCTGAGAGAGTAGGATTGCAGACAGAGATGGTTGGGCACTAATCATCTTCCTTCAATCAAAACAGTTCACAAACGGTGAGATATGAGGGTGCTTACAAAGTCAATCCCACAGAATTCAAACACTCAGCCGAGTCACAACAGCTCCTTGTTATCATTAACCATAATTATCAGGAATAAACCAGTGCCTGAGGACAGACTGTGCTGTTGCCTTGGGCCTGAGCAGACTCGTCCCACAGATTTTGAATTAAATTTCATTTCAACTGGTGCTTTTATTCCAGATGAGGACTATCAGATCAGAAAGGAGAACTGGAAAAGGGCCTGGGCTGCTGGTGGGTACCAGACACCCCAGGAAGGTGGCTGGTGGTGGATCTCTGGAGGAGCTGGGGCTCTCAGGCAGTGCAGGACTGGTTTCCCAGCAGCCCCACACTGGTGAGACCAGGGCCAGGCACTGGGGTCCAGCAGCCAGCGATGGGCTGCAGCTGCTGCATGGGCTGGGGGGGGTTTATTTCCAATCCCCCTGCTTTAACCTCAGTTAGATGTATTCCATCCACACTTTCTCCACCAGTGGGGACCTTGAACACCTGCACCTCCCACACCTCTGCTGTGCCAGTCTCCAATATTGCAGTGATCAGCCTGCCCAAGATTCACAGGTTGGTGAAGAATGCTTCTCCCACTGCTGATGTTCTCATGGCCAACATCTGCCTCTGGTCCCATCATGATGAATCCCCCTGTGCACAGAGCAAAAACCGGGTCAGTCCTGGACCACCAGAAAGCTGCAAGAAGCCAAATGTGACCCCACAGTGATGGCAAGAGCTGGGCTGGAGCTGGGGGTCTGCCAGGATGGCACAAGTGGGTGGGCAGAGCCTCACAGGGGTGCTGGGGTCACACAGCTCAGAAAGACAGCAGAAATTATGTTAAAAATTGAAGGGCAAACTCATCACCTGCTGCCAGCTGGAATAACTACACAGACTTGGGTGATAAAATTCCACCTGAGAGTTGTGAATTCTCACAATGATGAGAGCCTCAGGCTGGGCCAGGGCAGGCTCAGCTTGGACAGCAGCAGGAATTTCCCCATGGAAAGGGGGCTCAGGCCTTGGCAGGGGCTGCCCAGGGAGCTTTGCAGTGCCCATCCCTGCAGGTGCCCAAGGAAGGGCTGGAGGTGGCACTCAGTGCTCTGGGCTGGGGACAAGGTGGGGATTGGGAACAGCTGGGACTCCATGGGCTGGGAGGGCTCTCTGATTCTATTCTGTGATTCTCTGATTTTGTGGTCTTTAAGGTCCCTTCCAGTCCAAAGCATTCCATGACGCCATGAGTGTCTGTGCCATTTTTATGCTCAGATGTGGCTTTGTGCATCACACACCTAATGCGGGTAACTTGGAGAAATGCCCATACCCTGGGTGATGTCACCACATAAATATTTGAACCAAACATAATTTCCTCTATTGATTTCCCTCCCACAGAAACGTCTAATGGAGAATGAGGCTGTGCTTGCTTTCTTTGCTAAAAAAAAAGAATGAATAAATACCCCAATAACGTCTAAAATGCAGTAGCAGAGTGCTGGATATCCACTGCTATTGTGCCAGGGATATCAGCAATTTCCATCAGTTAATTAGGGAGCAGAGCCCACAGGGATCCCAGGGATCAGGCAGGGGTTATCAGTGAGAACAGTTATTCTTGTGGGCACAAAGGAGAGCTAAAGATTAACCAGCAGAGCAAATGCAGCTCCCAGAGATTGGCAGCTTTAGGACCAGGTCTGTGGGTCTGCAGAGGGGCTTTCATGGGAGGGAGGTCCCACCTCGAGGCCTGATGGATCATCTCAGACAGACTGTGAGACCCATCAGGAGATGGGTTTGCCATGGGTCTACCTGGGGCTCCCAGGGACAAATGTAAAGATATACCAGAGAATCATGAAATTATGAAATCATGAAGTGGTTTGGGTGGCAAGTGACCTTAAGGATCATCTCCTCTCACCCCTGCCATGGGCAGGGACACCTCCCACTGTCCCAATGTCCAACCTGGCCTTGGGCACTGCCAGGGATCCAGGGGCAGCCACAGCAAATCTGGGCACCCTGGGCCAGGGCCTGCCCACCCTCCCAGGGAACAATTCCTGCCCAAAATCCCATCCAGCCCTGCCCTCTGGCACTGGGAAGCCATTCCCTGGCTCCTGTCCCTCCAGGCTCTTGTAAATATTCTCTCTCCATCTGGGAGGTCTTTTACAGTTTTAATGATTCCATGATTCCTGGGGCAGGGAGCTGGTGATGTTTGTACCCCCCTGGGCCTCCCCAGGGCACAAGGATCTGACAGAGGCTTTGCTGAGGTTCCTCTGCAGAAGCTGAGCAGGAGAGAAACCTCTCATGGGGACACCTCGGCTGGTCCCTGCTCCAGGAAAAGGAGGAATGTGACAAAAGGAAGAAGAACAGAAGAAACAACCCTTCCATGAAGGTTCTGATGTGGCACCAAGAGCCTCTGGGTGCATCTGGCCATGGGGCAATCTGTGTGACTCTGTGGATTTGTGGTCTCCAAAGGGGAGGGGGTTCCTCTCCTTGGGGAGCTGGGGAGCCCCTGCTGCAGGATGAGGCCACAGGGTGATGGGGACAGTAGGGACTGGAGCATCCACATCCACATCCATCTGCATCCCACCTCCTTCACCCTGCATCCACATATCCACATTCACCTCCTGCATCTGCACTTTCCACCTCCTAAATCTGCCTCTTCATCCTGCATCTGCCTCCTGCCTCTGGATTCTGCATCACATCATCTCCTGCCTCTACATCTGCCTCCCTCATCCTGCATCCACATCCCACATCCCCATCCTGCATCCACATCCCACATCCCACACCCCATATCCTACATCCCACACCCCATATCCCACATCCCCATCCTGCATCCACATCCCACATCCCACACCCCATATCCTACATCCCACACCCCATATCCCACATCCCCATCCTGCATCCACATCCCACATCCCACACCCCATATCCCACATCCCACACCCACCCCCGCCCCTCTCCGCTCCCGCAGCCCCGGCAGAGGGAAGCATCGAGCCGCGCTCCGCCTCTCGCAGCCCGCGGGGCCCGGCCGGGGCTGGGGCTGGGGCAGGGGCAGGTCCCGGCAAAGGGGAGGAGGATTTGCAGGGTCCCGATCCGCCCCTTCCCTCTCGGGGGGCAGGATGGCACCCGGCTCTGGCCGTGAGGGTGCCCCCGGGCTCCCCAGTTACGCTCGGGGTTCCCAGTTACCCCCGGGCTCCCCAGTTGCACTGGGAGGGCTCAGGCTGAGGCACAGAGGCGCAGCCGAGTCCCCTGAGCCCCAAACCAGGGGATGTTTCTCCAGGAGCTCTGCCCATCCCAGCCTGGCCGCCTGCAGGTCCCCGGGGAAGGGTTTGGGCACAAGGAGAACCCACAGTGCTGCTCCTCAATGCCAAAACCCCTGGGAATCCTCAGCCAGAGGCTGTTTTGGGATCCAGGGGCTCTCCTTGGATCTGTCTCACTCCTTTTTGAGCCCGTGGGAGCCTTTGCCCCCCACGGCTGTCCCAGAGCTCCTTCCCAAGGGACGGGGTCTGAGGACAGCTCTGAGGGGTCTCACCTGTGGACAAAGCTCTGCCAGGACCTCCCAGGCAGAGACTGGGATGTGGCACTTGGGGACAGGGCCTTGGCAGTGCAGGGGTGGAACGAGATGGCCTCAAAGGTCCCTTCCAGCCCAAAACCTGTCCATGATTCTGTCATTCCAAGTTTAACCAGGCCAGCTGAGGAGGCTGAGCTGCAGCATCCCCTGGAAGCTCCAGCAACCCAATTAGTGCCTGCTAACTGTGGAATGGCAGTTCTTTCCAGCAGGCTGCTTGTGCAGCCTGAGCCAGGCAAAACACTCCAGGTGAAGTGGAGACAAAAGCAGGGAGGACAGAACTTGTTTAATTTTAAAGAGAAATCACCACTTCTGGTTGGTGGCTGAGCCCAAAAGCTGCTGTTCCATAAAGGTCCCTTAACGGGGCAAACCTGGGAGCTGCTTCTGTTGTCACCTCCTGTTTGGGACACCAGCCCAGATGTGGAGGGTGACCCTCAGACCCCTCACCTGCTGCTGCTGCTGCTTTATCAGTGTGAGCTGGAGCGGAGGGCAGGCAGAAGGAGAGTAATAAAGCAGGGATTTATTTCTTGCAAGGCCTCCCAAGGCCCCACCCTGGCAATGCCAGAGCCCGGCTGCAGCCCCTGCCAGGATGGGCCTCAGCATGGACACAGAAAAGGGGCTTTGCCCACGGGGTTCCACACTTTGATCAGTTCTGCTCCATTTGCAGATTGAGGGGAAGTGCCCAGTGAATCACTTGGAATGATGAAGTTCCATCCTCCTTGCTTGGCCTCCTCTTTTTTGTGTTGTTTGTGCTTTTGGGCCTGAGGTTGGGAAGGATTGTCCTTGAATCCTGGGCTGGAGAGAATTGTTGTGTCTGACTGCCCTGTGAGGAGAGCTCAGTGACACTGAATATGGAGCTGAGAGCTGCACACTAAAGCAGGACAGAAAAAAACCTTAAAACTGAAGGCATCAATGCCCGTCATCCAACACCTCACACACACAGGACCAAGTCTGGGTGGTTGTGACCCCTGGGGCCTGGTCACAGCCTGGGGCTGTCACAGAGAGCTGGGCCTGTGCTGTCCCCATGGCCACAGCAGCAGTGCTCACGGGGACATGGCCAACCCCACCCGTCCCCTGTCCTCCTCAAGGATGGTCCAGGCTGGACACAACCCTCACCTGCTTGGGTCAGTTCACTGTGGGGACTCTCAAGGGCCAGGGCAGACCAGGAGCCTGTCCAGATCCATGCCCAGACCCTGGGCCCCATTTGTCCCCTCTCCAGCTCCAGAGCTGGGGCTTTCCACGTCCTGGTCTCTCCCCAGGGACCATTCAGCCCAGCTGTTCTCTGGGCTGACCCGGGCCTGAGCTGTGTGGGATGTTTCTGCACTCCTCCAGAAGCTCTCCAACAGCCATCCCCCATATCACACACAGTGGAATGAGGAGGAGAAAAGTCACCTTCAGGCACCAGCATCTGACAGAGCACAGTTAAAGCAGCATAACTCTGAGAGACAGGAGCTGTCAGAGGTCATTTTGGATCACCCCAAACTTCTGCTGTGCCCCATCTCTTCCTCCCAAGCCTTGCCCATGCTTTGTACAGCCCGTGCTGGGTGCTGCTGATGCCTTCAGTTTTTCTTTTTCTGTCCTGCTTTAGTGTGCAGCTCTCAGCTCCATATTCAGTGTTACTGAGTTCTCCTCACAGGGCAGTCACACACAACAATTCTCTCCAGCCCAAGATCCAAGGCCAATCCTTCCCAACCTCAGCCCCAAAAGCACAAACAACACAAAAAAGAGGAGGCCGAGCAAGGAGGATGGAACTTCATCATTCCAAGGGATTCATTGGGCACTTCCCCTCAATCTGCAAATGGAGCAGAACTGATCAAAGTGTGAGACCCCGTGGGCAAAGCCCCTTTTCTGTGTCCATGCTGAGGCCCATCCTGGCAGGCGCTGCAGCCGGGCTCTGCCATTGCCAGGGTGGGGCCTTGGGAGGCCTTGCAATAAATAAAGCCCTGCTTTATTCCTCTCCTTCTGTCTGGCCCCTGCTCCAGCTCACTCTGATCAGGCCCCCGGGGCCGCAGGGCATCAGGGCAGGGGGAGCTGGGCAAGTGCCTTATCTCAGCCTCCTTTGGTGGCACAGAGCAGCAGCTCCACGGTTTCCCACGGCAGCACAGGCTGCTGGAACAGGGCAGAGCTGGGGCTGCCTGGGCACAGTCACAAATCACTGAGTCACTCACTGGGCCAAACTGGGAGGGAGGAGGTTCTCTGGAGCCGTGTGGCTGGGACAGTGCTGAGCAGAGAGATTTGGGGCAGGGATTTTCGGGGAGGGGGTGCAGGTTCTTCCCACCCCTGGCCAATGTGAGTGCAAAGCCAGCAGCTGCCCTGTGGCTCCAGCCCCGTGTTTGGGACTGAGAGGGGTCAATTGAGCCCTGGTCTGCAGGGGCAGCCCATCCCCAGCTCTGCTCTGCTCCCTCTCAGCACACCATGACCCCAAACCAGGTTTTACCTCTGGGGGTGGACAAATCCCAAATTAGCAGAGCTCAGGACCAAGCCCTGCCTGTCTGCAAACCCCACATCCAACACTAGGGATGGGCTTGGAGCCAAACCCCAGCACCTCTCCTGGAAATCCCAGTCAGTGCTGGGATCCTGGAGAGAGCAGCTGCCTGTGCTCGGAGCTGTCTGTGCCTCAGTTTCCCCTGCCCCAGCCTGGCCGTGGGGTTTCACTGAGACGTGAGGGAGCTGGAACCCCCCGACCCGGGGCCATGTGGGGTGAGGGGCTGCAGAGGTGGCTCTGGGGTCGCTGTCCCTGGGTCACACAGAGCAGTGGGGTCTCATGGCAGGTGGGGGGTCCTGGGAGAACAAACTGGGTCTGCCCCAGTCACTCTTGCTTTTCTTCCCCCCTCCCCGCTTTTAATCTGTGCCTCAGTTTCCCTGCCTGAAAAAAAAAGTGGATTTGCTGCTGTTTGTGCCAATAAAAAAATGTCTGCTGGTCCTTCTGACCCATCCTGAGGGTCTGTCGGTGCTTCTGCATCCCCCAAAGGTCTGTGGTGCCCCGGGCAGGGACCAGCACAGAGGCTGCCCCAGGAAGGTGCCACATTCCCAACAGAATGGAAAGGCACCTCCTGGGGCAGTGCTGGTGCCTTCAGAGCCTCACTCAGGGCCTGTTTGGAAGAGACTTGTGAAAAACACAAGCTCCTGTCACAGGAGGGGGCCACAGGAGAGCCTGGGTGAATTCTGTGCCTTACAGAGCTCAGCCTGGGCAGGTTTGTGCTTCCCAACACAAGCACTTTGTGCTGTGGATCTCCCTAAACCATGCTGACCCCAGAGCTCCCCACTCCCAGGGGAAGAGGCTGAGGTGGGAGCACAGGAGGAGCACACCTGGAGCACACCTGGCTCAGCATCCACCTCCCTGCCATGGGGCTGGGTTGGTCAAGAGGACGCTACACCCCAGCCCCAAACTGGCTGGGCATCATTATCCAGTCAGAACATGAATAAAAGCCTGGCTAAGGCCAGGTTGGACAGGGCTTGGAGCAACCTGGGATAGTGGAAGGTGTCCCGGCCCATGGCAGGGGAGTAGAAATGGATGAACTTTAAGGTCCTTTCCAAGCCAAAGCAGTCTGGGCTTCCATGACTCTAAGATTCTAATCACAGAATCCTAAAAATTGTAAGGAATTCTATTTGTTCTGAGGAAGAGTTTACCTCGCTGTGTCCCCGGGACAGCAAACAAGCCCCTCTCCTGAAAGGGATGTGCCCCTGCCATGAGCATTTCATGGCATTTCTGGAGAGCAGCCACTCTGCTTCGTGCCTCAGTTTCCCCACGGGGAGCTCTGCCTGTGGCCAGCACGGGGGGAGCAGGGAGCCAGGGAGAATGGATCCCCTGGGAGCAGGACAAGGTGTGAAATTCCCTCTCCTGTGGAACAAGAAAGGTTTCAGCAGCAGCTGGCACATCCCACACACCCTGCCCCAGGACCTGCAGCAGAAGGGAGGGTGGAGAAGAGGGGCTGGAGCTCAGGACCTGTCCCACCATCCTTCTGGGAATGTGGATCTCCTGTGCTCTGCCCCACGGATGGAGGGGGGTCCTGAGCCCCTCACTGACACAGGAGTGAGCAGCCCATGCTGGGGAGTCCAGAGCCACCCTCCTGGTTCTGCTAAGAAAAAGAAATAATATATTTTAGAAGGTGGCTGTTTTCCCCTGGCTGCCACCCTGGCTCAGCAGAAATATTTTCTGCTGTGTCAGAGTCTGACTCAGCAGAGAGGGGACCCTGCCCTGAGGCCAGGGGCTGCCTTATCACTGCCCACTGATAAGGCAGTTTGTGCCATCCCAGTTATCACCCCAGCACAGCCCCTGAGCACGGCCAGGCTGGGGCCAGCACCGTGACTCAGCACCCTGAGCCTGTGCAAGCTCACCCCACCAGTCTGTGATGGGAGAGCCCATAAACATCCCATAACCTGCTCAGGTCCTGGGCATGGGAGTGAGAGTCCTCACCTTGGCCCTGGCCCTGATCCTGACCCTGGTCCTGGTCCTGGTCCTGATCCTGATCCTGGTCCTGGCCCTGATCCTGGTCCTGGTCCTGGCCCTGGTCCTGGTCCTGGCCCTGGTCCTGACCCTGACCCTGGTCCTGGTCCTGGTCCTGGCCCTGATCCTGGCCGTGGTCCTGGTCCTGGTCTCAGAGCTCCCTTTCTGCCTGGGTGTGTGACGAGGAGCCTCAAACCCAGGAGTGCCCTGGGCTGGGGGGTAGCAGGGTCTGTGGGACGTGCCCTGCCCCATCCCAGCTCAGCTGTGCTCTGGGACTCCCTGGTTCTGCCCCGTGCTGGCTGCTGGGCAGAGCTGAGCAGGATGAGTGGTGAACTTGAGGCCAGTCCCTGACTCACTCACAAGCCCTGGGAGCTGCTGGGATGAGCCCCATGGTCTCTGCCAAGGGCTGCCCCAAGGACCAGGTTCAGTGCCTCACCTGGGGCAGGGGGAGCTTCTCCCCAGCCCCCAAACAGCCCCTCAGCCTCTGCAGAGGGATTTCCCCAGGTGACACCCTGCTTTCTGAGCCACTTTCGCTATTTGAGTAATAGCAAAATAATATATGATATATAATTTGAATAATTAATTTTGCTGTTTGAATAAGTGGCAGGTGCCAGGCTGAGGACAGGTCTGGAGTCAAGTCAGGTCTGCCCTCCCAAAACTGGTCCCAACACAGGAACAGGTCTGGCTCTATCCACTGCCAGCTCTAAAGGCTGTGAAGGCAGAACATGACCCACAAAACACATTCCTGACCCAGCAGGTCCCGTGCCATCAGCAGGAGGAGGAAAATCCTCACCTGAGCTCAGCAAAGCTCTTGGTGCCCCTGGAACCATCCCTGCACACAGGAAACCTTCTGATAGCAAGTGCCCCAGGACTGGGAGGCTCTGGGACAGCTCTGGTGGTTCCCGGACGATGCTGGGGTTTTTGTGAAGGTCTGTGATGAAGGGAACCTCCTGCAGAGCAGGGACAGGCAGAGCCAGCTCAGCCTGTGCCAGGTGTGGTGCTGGGAGCACAGGTGAGACCCCTGGGAGCTCACCTGGGCCTCGCAGGGGGAGAGCAAGGCCTTTACCCTGGCTGGGGTTCCCTGCTCTGCACTCCCTGCTGCCAGCACAGCTACACCCAAGCATGGCTCAGATGCTTTTCCTGCAGCACCACTTGGCTCAGTCTGTGCCCAGAACCCTCAGTGGCCACGGGGGAGGGAGGCTGGGGAGGGGGAGAGCAGCCCCATGGCTACGGGAGCAGAGTCCTCCCCCTCCTCCTGGCCCGTCTGTGTGAATCCTGTGGGCACCAGGCAGGGAGGAAAGAGACCCTGAACCCCCATCCTGAGACAGCTCCCATCTGCCCTGAGAGAAAAACGTGACAAGAAAACTCCATGTACCCCATGGATAGGAGAGGAGAAGCTCCAGGGAGAGCTCAGAGCCCCTTGCAGGGCCTGAAGGGGCTCCAGGAGAGCTGGAGAGGGACTGGGGACAAGGCATGGAGGGACAGGACCCAGGGAATGGCTTCCCAGTGCCCGAGGGCAGGGCTGGATGGGATTTTGGGCAGGAATTGTTCCCTGGGAGGGTGGGCAGGCCCTGGCACAGGGGGCCCAGATTTGCTGTGGCTGCCCCTGGATCCCTGGCAGTGCCCTAGGCCAGGTTGGACATTGGGACAGTGGGAGCTGTCCCTGCCCATGGCAGGGCTGGCACTGGGGGGGCTTTTGGGTCCCTCCCAACCCAGACCTTTCCCCAGCAGACCTGCCCCCGGTGTCACTGATGTGTGGGTGACCTGTGTGGGTGACCTGTCCATGCCGGTGCCAGCGCAGCCGGACCCCAGCCCCCGGGATGACCCTCCCGGTTTCCTCCCAGCCCGGACAGCGACCAGCCGGTCCCATCTGGGCCGGGCTTATCTGGCCCTGCAGCCGGGGCTGTCGGGGAGGGGCTCTGGGGAGGGGTCTGGGGCTGCCCGGGGCCGATAGGGGGGAGCTGGGCACGGCCAGGGCGGGGGTCCCGGCTGATAGCTCGGTGTGTGCCGGGGCCGGGACAGCAGCCCGAGCCTGCTGCCGCACCTGGGCACTGCGCTGG
>VZTR01032465.1:306462-318182 GCA_013400775.1 Chaetops frenatus | reverse complement strand
GTTCAGGTGTCAGTCTCTTCTCCCATGTAACAAGGAAGAGGGCAGGAGGAAATGGCCTTAAGTTGCACCAGAGGAAGTTTAGTTTGGATATTAGGAAAACATTCTTTACTGAAAGGGTTGTCAAGCAATGGCACAGGCTGCCTAGGGAAGCAGTGGAATCACCATCCTTGGAGGTATTTAACAGACGTGTTCATGTGGCACTGAAGGTCATGGTTTAGTGGAACTTGGCAGTGCTGGGTTAAGAGTTGGACTTGATGATCTTAGAGGTCTTTTCCAACCTAAATGATTCTATGAGATTCATTCATATGGTTGTGAAAACATCATGCTGACATGTACAGGCAGCAGCACAGTTACCTCACTTGCTTCTCAGGGCTGCAAATTGTCAGCTGGAAACATGAACATTGCCAGCAGCCTTACCCTGCTCACTTCTAGCAGATCAGGAACAAGGTCCCCTAGTGGGAAAATCATGCTGTGCAGCTCTCCAGTAACTGATCTGATGTTAGTCTGCCCTGTATCTTGTGTCCCAATCCTCTTGTCTCCATGCACAGACACAGCCACTGTCTCTCTGGGAATGTCCCTGGCTTCTCTGGTCACTCCAGCAGCCACCTTCTTCAGATGCTCAGCACACACATACCTGGCTCCTGAAGCCCTCAACCTCCTCACCAGCTGGAGTAATCCTGAAATGCCCGTCCATTTCAACCCATGAGTTGCCCCATACCTTTGGGCAGTGACTGCACACGGACGCTGTAATGGGTGCTCACAGAAACGTGCATCAACCCTAAGCCATTGGGCTGAAACAATGGGGTTCCCCACCTGCCATCACGCCTCTCTTCCTTCACACACGTGAGGATGGGTATTTTCTTATATAACTTCCTATTTTGAAAGAGAGCCATCAGATAAATAATTGCCAGAATGCATATGAAAAAGTGAAGCATGGAGTAACAAGTCTTGTATGTCTTCATTTTTATGTAGTATTCAATATCTAGAACCAAGTAGGAGGTAAAAAAAGCAGTTACACTTTATTTTGTATTTAAATGTTTTTAAATACATAATCCATTGATTCTTCTAGCAAGTCAGTCTACTGAACAAAATGCAGTTTTCATGGTTTCCAAGTTGAGATTTGCCAGGGACCAAAGGTATTTCTTCCCCCACCCCTGTCAGTTCTCAGCCCATCCTATTCCAGACTAAGGTATTGGCTGCTCTCATGTTCTTGGTTTCTATCTGGATTTTTTGTTTGAGTTTTCTCTTTTTTGTTGGGGAAGGGGAGAGCAGTGCCCAGAGACATGTGTTACTCCAGCAGAACCTTCATTTGCTCAGTATTTCTGGGGCTCTAAAGCATAGGTCTGTAATATTTTCAATGACAAATGGGAATGTAAAAAAGAAACCTAAGATGCCTGCTAAGTTGTAGCCTCCCACATTTTCATGTCAGGGACGAATTCAGTTCCCACAAGAAATTCTAATAAAATGAAAAATACCCCAAGAATTTTTATGTGACTATCTGAGACTTAGTCACAGAAGCAAACAATTAATTTTCATACACAGACTTCCTCTCCCCTAGTACCTACACTCAAGTATTCTGGCCATTCAGTTTTAAACACCTAAGTGTTTAAAAAGTTAAAATTCTTCTCAATCCACTAAAGATAACTCTTATTACATGACATGGAATTACACCAACTGAAAGACAATGTCTCTCATTAATGTCCTCTAAGTCAAAAACAAAAATTTAGAAATCATTGTGTTGTCTTACAAGAAATTTGAAAGTTCTTTCCACAACTGCTAGGGAAATCCAGCTAGGGCTTCTGAGAAGCATGGTATTATACAGAAATAATAAGGGTTTAGAACAAAGGTAAAAACCTTTTTTTCTAACCAGTGTCATTTTACTGTTTTTAATATGCAATAAAAAAAAATTAAAAAAATATTTTCTCATCTGAACAATGAAAACACTTTATGCAAATTTTAAACTTGAAGAATCTATTTTCTCTTCTCTGATAAGGGAAAGCATGTTAGGAATCACACCAGACGTTTTTAACAAATAGGCAAGACAGCTCATTATTTTAAGAAGCTAAATGAAGTACACAGTTGCAAGATTATCTTACCCTACTTGATTATCTCACTGCTTCAGGTAGCAAAATATTCTGAAAATCTTCTGGCAATTCTATATTGTGTAATAAATACAAAGGCCCTTAAAACGTATACAAACAGACAGATAGTGTCAAAAGTGAAGCCTGAGCAAAGACTGAGGCTGGACATCAAGGTTTATCCTCTGAGAACTTAGAAGTTCTATGGTAATTTTTTCTCTGCTCAGAATTACACAGCGGTCTGCTGGCAAACAGCAAAGTGCCTTCACAAAGCACACAAGCACCAGTTACGGGATGGAGCAAGATAAGGGGCTGTGCACAGCAGCAGCTGGCATCTCCCCAGCCATCAGGAGAAAAGAAAATAGGGCAGCTTTTGGGTTATGGGGATTTCTTATTATGCTTCCTACTCAAAAAATTTCCAATATCTCAACATCTGCTGGGGAACAGGATGAAGGGAAGAGAGTGGAGAAATAAAAAAATACCAGTATGTCCTGTTTTCCACCTGTCACTCCATACCCTACCAGACCAAGGCTATCACAAACACTATACTAAGAGTAGTAATGACTGTACTAAAAACAACGCAATAATGATCAACAAAAACAAAAAGGAAAAACATGCAATCAAACCCCTGGAAACTCTTCATTGCTTCCGCAGATGGCTTTAGACATTTAAATAAAAGAATGTGAAGTCACTTGTTTTAAAGACCTATTACGCCTATTGCCATTCTTGCCAAGGAAAATTAAGTGAAATTTTACACTATTCTAAATATTCTATAGGCCAGGATCCAGCTGCTCTCCTATTTATTAAAGAAAGGTTTGGTTCTAGAGTGCAGGGCCAGTAAAAATAACAAAACCTATAAACATCACACACAAGAAAAACTAAACAAGAATTGCTAAAATCGGTATTTAAAGATCTCAGAAAGTAATTCTATTCATACCAAATAGTCTACTGATTTTCCAGGCCTTTTCTGGATGCCATTCTGCAGCAAGCTTTTTGAGTTCAGTACATCTCAATATCTAGAAATCTATCACCTTCCTCCAGATACATCTCAATTCCTATTTGATTCAAGTACAGCACACACTTTTTCATCAGAGGTCTGGAAAGACAAACCATGACCATAGACCAGCTATCCTTTCAGAAACTGGGAGTCAATAAACTCCATGTATTTGCCTGATATACTGCAACATTCTGGGGCTACCAAACTTCCTTGATATCAAAAGGCAACTGGAAAAAGCTAAACATTCAGGGATGATTTTTTTTCCTGCACTAAGCATTAAATCTTGTTGCTTTCACTATCTTTATACAAGGTATGACTGATTAAAAGAGACCTGTAAGTGCTACAACACAATTACTTCACTTTCAGTAGCAGCAGGCGACTTCAACTGATTTTCGTAGAATCAAAGGCTAAATGAGGTTGGAGAGTGTCTCAGAAAATCATCCAAGCCAATCTTCTCCTCAAAGCAGCATCAGCCATGAAATCTGACCAAATTGCTCACAGCTTAACCATCTGGGTCTGGAATACTCCCAGGGATGGAGCCTAACCTCTCTGGGCAACCTGATCCACCACCTGACTGTTCTCATGGTCAATTTCTTTTTCACCAGAAACAAAATTTTCCTAAACTGCATAAATAATGCTGTATTTAATATTTGCAGTGACAGTGTGTCATAATTATTTTTCTATGTGAAATCTGTAAGGTTTTTATATAATAGTTCATTGGAATAATTTCTTTTATCTGATTTCAAACTGTATTAGTTTTAAACTTTGTTATTTAAATTACACATCTTTAGGTGACCAAAAATAATGCCATGTTTAGAAGCCCTTGTTGCAAAAACTAATCTGCCACTATCACAGGATGACTTTATGAAAAATTCTAAAAATGCCAAATGAAAGGTAAGTTGGAAGAGATATATCTTAATAATGCTTTAGAACATGGATACCACTGTGCCAACTACTGTCATACAAAAGAGCTTGAAGACAGTGTTTAATTTACAGCTCATGAAGAACCTCCAAGAGCAGTCTAAACCAACCAAAGGCTGGGAAACACTTGGAAAACATCAGCTCGAAAGGTAGAGTCTCATGCTTGTAACTATCTGGACTAATAACATCCAATAGCAGAAATCTCCTACAGGAGAAGGGGAACACTGCAAAAACTATCTATGGAGCTTTAGAAGAGAACAGTCCTTTACAGGGCTGTCATTCCACAAGTTTATCTGAATTCTTCATTGCTGCCAGCCACATGCCAAACCAAAATCAAACAGAATCTGAATAATCCAAAATACGATATCTTATCTACGTTGCTAAAAATACATCACTTCAGTGCTAACTACTAGACTGTGCACATGAATAAAAAAATACAGCAAACAAAAAATAAGAACACGCTTGAAGAGCAAATCCTCCTGTTTAATAAAAGGTTTTCATTAGGTTATCTATTGTAACTAGTAAAAAATAAAAATCAGAAAGTATTAGGTACTTTCTTTGAGTAATTTATTCACAACAAGCACCTCTCTGCAAAAAGACTGGAACAAAAAAATTTTTAAATCCCATTACTGTGAAACTGTTTGTTGCTGAATGTATTACTCTCTATCCTCATTGATTTGGGGCAAGGTCAAATGTCACTATCAGGCTGTGGTAGTGATCTCTTCACACTAACTAAGTGCTGGGAAGGTTTCTAGTGTCATAACAAAGGTCAGTGAATGACCAAAACCTAAAAAAAAAAATAAATAAAAAAACCCCTCCCATTCATTAAGAAGAAAAAAGTGAACGAAAAAGGGCACTTCTGTGTTGTTTGGATGATTCAGAGATTTCACTGTAGACTACAAATCAGCCACAGTATAATTAAAATAATCTCTGATTTCAATCACAAAATTTAAGGGACTAAGTTTAGAGGAATACATACTGTCACCATTCTCAGCCCCCCATAAGATGCACAGGAAAATATATGCTCAAAATACATGCTTCAGCCCCAGGTTTGGCTAGCCATTTAAACAGAACAAGCAGTAAAATTCTCAGAAACCTTAATACCATTTCTTTGAGCTATGAACCTTTGTCAAAATGAGGATTCCTTTGATTTAAAAAGGTGGTTCAGGAAAGCTAAGATACATCCAGAAAAATTATTCAAAGCTCATAACCTGGAATGAGAACATACATACCTAAAAATCTACAAATGCTCTGAAGAAAAAAAATATTTTAAATCACATTATGTATACAGTTATGAACAGGTCTTTGTTCTGATCTGTGAAAACAGATTTTTCTTCAGAATTCTATAATGACTGTATTAACTGTCTCATTAATAACCATATAAAATTAGTATATAATATATGAAATATAACCATATACAGCCTTAAAGGGCACAGTTTTTGCCCTTTATTTTTCTTTTCCATAGCCATTCTGGATATATATTGGCATCCAATCAGGGTCCCATTCAGGATATGGATTTGGAACTTTGTAAGTTTAAATCACTGGAATAAGATTTACATCCATAAATTGGTTTCAGTGATTTTAGTGTCCTTTCATTTGAATGTCCTCCAGAATATTGATACATGGAATTTTAAAAACAATTTATTATACTTAGACCTAAACCCCTTACACAGTGGGGATTACTTTTCAAACCTACCAAATGTGAATAGCAATGTAAGTAGTAATACCTATAAACAGCAGTTTCAGTTTACAAATGAAACACTGTACAAAACTTGTGTGCTACTACTTTTACTACAAACTACCGATTTAAACCTTACAGATGTAAGCAGTCAACTTAAATATGTGCAGGACTGAGGTACATTAAAGGCAAGGGGGAAGCATGCCAGATTTTCAGAAGCACTTACATACCTTATTACTAGTATGGGAAGAATTATATATAAATTCAACCCCCTGCACAAAGCCAGGACAGATCACCTCACATATTCACCTACTGAAGGCTGCCTGCTTTCATACCCTGAGGCGACCCTGAACACAGACCCAAATCCCTACCTGCAACTGCAATGCAGAGCAATCTCTGTGCAGCACACCTGTTCCATATAACAGATCAATCAATAGAAAACCAAGAATAGCTGTGTAAGTTGATATGCACAAGTTAAAATGCCACTTAGAACTCTTTGCCGATAGCAGATTTAATTCTACTTTGCAAGTGAAATTACCAAGAACTGTTCTTAAAATATTAAGTAGGTTGAATAAAAAGAATACCCCCTGTAAATGCTCCATTGATAAAATAATTAAAGTAATTATGTGTCTATCAAGATAATATTTTATATTAAATAAAGAACAGAATACAGAAGGACAAATTTTCTCTGCTGAAAGCCATAGTAATGTTGGTGTTCTTCTCTTAGGGCATGTCTTTATGTACATTTAAATATTCCAAAAATAGATCCCCATGGTACACAGTAAATTGATATATAAAGGTATGTACAGATGTAAAATTTTCTATTCAGCAGGAAAGAATACAGATGAAACCCATGAACTGAAATGACAGTGGAAAGAAAGTTAATAAATCCAAAGCCAGACTCATAGTAAATGTGTTAAGTTCTGATATCTATAGTACAAAGGTGCACTGAAAGAGAGGCACGACAGCACTTCTACAGTGAAAAAACACACTTGTGTTTAAAATCAACCATCAACAACCTAGTAGGTTACAGAAAATCTTGATCTCCATAAACATATGAGTAGAGATAAGCAAGAGAGAAATGTTACCTTTACATGCTAGACCAAGAGGTGGACCTCACGAACAGCTAGATTGATATTCTGAATGCATTTCAAGCCTTTAATGAAAAGGCTAATCATCCACAGCAGCAGTTTAGCCAGAATATTTATTCACAGTGGACATCTTGCTTTACAGGTAGAATACTGTCTGAATAAGAAGTTTTCTGAAAATGAAAATTTTCAGAATGTTTTTTTCAAGGAAAAGGACAGTTTCAGGGAAAGACAATTAAGTGAACTTTTCTTTCCCTGGACTGAACTTATTTCCTGCAAAAATTTTTCCAGTTTCCTTAATGTACTACTGCATTTCAAAATAAGAAGGGGAGTTAAATCAAGAAAAAATCAAGGAAAAGAAAATCTCTACAGAATGTCCCACACCTTTGCTTTATTGAAAGAATTTTAAAATTATTTACATTCTGTGAAGAAGAAAGACAAAACTAAAACCCTACAAATTGAAGACCAAGTGAGACTATGCCCAAAGCTCCAAAAATCTGGGTGTGTGCAGTGCCCTTGCAGTAATTAGAACATATATATCAAAGTCTTTGTGAGATGGACACTCAACTCATGGGCAAAATAAATGCATTTTAATGAAGGATTACACTATTACTAAAGCTCACAGTATTTCCCCCTCAAGGTATATCAAATAGCTGTTGGTTTAATAAAAAGCATAGCAAACAAAGTTCCCTCTTTTGCACTTCTAATATTTCATCTGATTTTGGGTAGGGCTTACCAATAAAACTTAAAATATTATCCACACAGCCTTAAAAAAATCAACAAGAGCCAAGAAAGTAAAATGTTTGCATTTAAACCTATTTCATTCTCTTTCTGCATTTCAAATATGCTGTGCAATCCCATGAAGGCGTATTCTTGGAAGAGATCTGAACTACTAACTAGACAAGATTAAGGAAAAACAGCAGGCTAAAATGTAGACTTTTTTGAGATGTGGTCTGGCGGCTTTCTCATTCCTGTTATTGAGCTTGTTTGTTTGGTTTTTAAAGCAAGCCTGCACCACATAGCTACATCAGCACTTGTTTCATCTTTACCTACCACCTGAATGAACAGAACAATTCATTACACTAAAAACAAGTATTTTAGGATTATTACCAATGCAAACATACATTAAAACAATTTTTGCACCACGGAAAGCAGATTATGGAAAACCGTTATATTCTACCACTGAACAGAAAGAAATTTGTGCAACTTCTGTTGGGTCTTTATTACTCAGAGATCACTGATTCAGTGCAGGTGTTTCAGTTATTCATCCATTTAAATTCATTCTTTGAATAATATAATTTACTTTTTTTTCCCCCTGAGAAATTACAGTGATTCACTGTATTTAGCCGGATTCAAGTTCACCTAGTGCAACAACAAACAAGACATGTTTGTCTCAGAGAGACTAGAGAAAACAACTGGTTTGTTGGTTGGTTGATTTTAGGAAAAAAAGGTGTACCTAGTAATATTTTTGTTTCTTCTAACCATAAATTCTAGGTGAAACGGTCTGCAAGGTGCCAGGCAACATTCCAAGAAATCCTCTGAAGTACAAATCATTGTATCTTTCTTGTAGCTGTTGAGTCATGGGCCATTCTAAACATCTAGAAGAGATCACATTAAGGTCCAAGTACCTATACTTCTGGTCTAGTCTGCTCCTTCATTTAACCAATAATTATAAAAACCCTTGGTCATTTAAACTTCCCTGTTTCTCTCAGAGCATGGGTAGATGGCTGAAGCCATCATGTAAGACAACTGAAAACTTTCATAAACTGCTTAACATGCAAAAAGGCAAACCAGAATCCCCAACATTCCATTTTCCAAGGATCTCTTCATACTGTTTGGTTTTTTCTTTCTCTGTAAATGCCAGCTAACACAATTATGAAGTTCTCATATTATATTAAGTCTCAGGTAAGGATAGCATAATTCCAGACACTTTGTTCTGACGTGTAATGCATTCTGTATCATCCTTTCCCTGCTATATTTGATTTTTCACATTCAGCGCAACCAGTCTTGAAAAGAAAAACAAAAAACCCACACAACCACAATTTGGAAATTTAGAATAACAATGGTGTTGTTTTATAGACCATATATATAGAACACTGCTGAAGCAGTAAAAACACTCCCTAAAATGCATTCTGACATTTTTGTGAACGTACTCATAACAACTAAGAATGGATATTTTTTCTAACTTAATATTCTCCTGTGTTTTTAGAGCAGAAAACCCAATTGTTTTCATTTGGGGGTGATTTGGGGGAAATGGAAAAAAAAATTCACCTCTTTCCCTACTAATGTTTGAGAACATCACCCTGAAATTAAAACTGAACTAAGCATGAACATTATTCAGCCCATTATCACAAAAAATTGCTGAAAGACCTGATTCAAGGCATGGAGTACAGTGTTGTTTCCTCATAAAGAGGTACCTGTATTTGGTATTGGTTTTTTCTGAAATTTGTCAGCAATGGGGATCGAGAGTAAAGTTTTGAAACAAAGTTCCATGCTGCAACAAAAGAAATAAGAAGAGAAGAAATAAGAAGAGAAGAAAATTGGACAAGACGACGTTCACTATATCACCAACCTTCACTCTGAATTTGAATCTTCCTCACATAAAAGCAAAGTCTGGAAAGTTTTTTCTTTATTACAGACTCATTCCTGTCATCTTGTAATTAGCCTTCGAGCTGCTTCTATGTATCCAAGTTCCTTGAACTGACATTAGATAGAAATGAAGAATGAAATTATCTCCATCACCCCTATGCCCAATTCTTGTGACATCATTTACTCCCTCCTCCAATAACAGTCCTGAAAACAGTCATAAAGAAAGATTTGCAAAGTCATCCTTTTAAAATCAGAATCCCTATTACTTTTTTTAGAGCTAGGAATCCTCCAATACTGCATTGTCTAACATCCTCTTCTTCCCACTTTTGTTATTAATTATTGATTTGATTGATACTGCAACATCTTGTCCCTTTTGCTCTTGATTTTTTGGTCATCATCAACTTAGTGTCCACTGGAACCCCATGTCCTTTTCTGAAAACCTTCTTTTCCAGCTGGGTGCCCCCCAGCATGTACTGATGCTTATGGTTGCCTTTCCTGTGAATTACTTAACCAGGAGACATTTGTGAAGTCACACAACAGCCCACTCAAAACATGACACAAGCTAACTGGAATGGTCTTCAGGCAGTAACTGTGGAGTGGTGAGCCAGAGCTTAAGTGCCTTACTCTTGCTTAACATCTCAGCTTAGTTTAGCAAGTCTTACTTCATTTTTACCTAATAAATAGGGTGCCTAAGCCATGCAACAGGTAGTCCTGACTAGGCATTCCTCACTGGTTCGTATCTCTCTTTCTACTTGCCCTTGATGCTTCCCTTCTAAATACTTCCATCCTTTCAACTGCATTCATGCTGGCACGTAAGGTAATGTAAACATCTTTTCCTCCCCTAGGATAACTTTTCAGTGGGAGTGGGAAATTTTACTACTATGAATCAGGAAGCAAAAAAATAGACATGCCACTAAACCCACAAACACAATCTGTGGAGAATGCATCAGTGTTCAAAGCAGAGTGGCCTTCCACTTCCCCAAAAGAACTCACAGGATTTGTCATGGCAGATCACATTGCTGCTCAGTAAAATCCAGCATGCTGCCTCCAGCACTGGCCAATACCTGATGCTACACAGAAAAGTGAGTAGCAGCATATTGCACCTGGCTCATCTTGAGAGATTTGCTCTTTAATTGCTAAGCGGAGCAGAAAAAAAAAACCGCTCTGAAGTTCCTCTTGGGCTATGTAAGTCATTTTGCTCATGTTTAAATTTAGCAATATAGACACTTTCAGGTGACACTGCATTAAATGCAGTCAATTAGAATTAGCTTCTTGCATTTATTTGATAGAGCCCATTTAGATGAATGTTCAAGTAGCTACAAATAATATAGCCCTGTCTCACATAAAAGCTAACTTACTAACCTGACATTCCTAGTCACTACATGAACAGGTAATGCTTAGGAGTTTGTTTCATATTTCTTCTCCTCACAGGCAAAAGGAAGGGTGTATTCCACAGGTACACAGGACTGCTGAAATTGTGATCTGGTCTTGTACAAAATTACTGCCCTTAACAGTAAGGAGGTTAGACTACTTCCAAAACTCAAAAAATATTCCCATGAATCAGACTGCAGAAAATAACAACCACAACAAAACATCATTTAGGGTTATCACATCTGGTGGTGCAAAATTTATTTCACCTGTTTATTGTTGCCCTCCCTTCCACCTCCATCCCCACCTTACCCCCAGTCCTTCTTATCTTCTGTTTCTGACTCTACCAGAGAAAACTACGAACAGATAAATTTTCACAGAAAATATCACTCCTATCCTGAAATAATACTCAGGCAGTGATAAGAAACAATGAGGACAGAGAAGCCACATTTTTGTAGTGAATGGTTACAACAACTATCTTTGACAACACGATATGAAAGTCATTTATTCAACCCAACACCAACATAATGATTTCATGGAAAAAAATGAGAACCCTTCCTAAATTACTTCTTATGACTAAATTATGCCACATTCAACTCACATTTTTCTCAAGTTATCTCATTTGCTTTACAGATTGATGATGGTCTTCATCCCTAAGCCTCCATATTCTACAGGATAAACATTTTCAACCTACTCATCAATCTGTCACATTCCTCACATTTTATGACCCTCTTCAATTTAGTCAAACTACTTTTGTTGGCAGAGTAGGGTACAGTGCAATTGGTTTTCTCACTATTTGAGATAAACTAGATGGACTTTAGCCTTCTTTTCTCAAGTCTTTCATACACTTTTGTACAGGTATTATACTGGTCTTGGTAGGCTGGTTTTGTTTATTTTTATAGGACTACCTTTGTTAAGTTTTAAATGGACAGTAAATGAGTCTGAAACCAAATGAAAACAAATAAAATTTAACATATTTTTTCAGGTCAATCCTACTATGT